>JAOWBW010000478.1:972475-1059459 GCA_026119855.1 Campanula takesimana | reverse complement strand
TTGATACACTTGGATACAATGGCTAATTTTCAAAATACACTTGGATACATTAGTCATTTAAGCTAATGTATCCAAGTGCAACACTTAGATACATTACTTATTTAGTTACTGTATCCAAGTGCAATATCAAAATTTAGGTACCGTATCAAGTATATCAAATGAATCTATAATCTGGACCCTTGATTTTGATTCTAATCTAATGGGTTATGTTTGGTTCTCACGGTTCTCACACAATTGTGGTTCTCATTTGAGCACCTACCTACATACATACACATAATATATATATATATATATATGTGGGTTTGTTAGGATACCCACCATAGGAGTATCTAACAATTGACCCAATTTTTTTGGACAAGAAGGCCCTCCATGTTGTTTATGAAACCAAAAGTAAATGAGGGCTACATAGTAATTAGACTTACTAATTAATTAGGCTTGCCCTTTGTACCAGATGGTCCAGATTTTAGCCTCTTTTCGTTCGTCACCAATCAAACACTCAACAAGCTCCAAATCCGTATATGTAACTATTCTTGCAACCCAGAAAAATATGGGTTCTCCAAGAAAAACATGGGTGTTCCAAAATCCACAATTTTTAAATCCTCAATTCAAAATTAAAGTGCTAATATTATTGAGTAACTGGGCAGAAATTGCAATCATATTTCAATTTTCAATGCCCCTTGCTTACTTCTGATTTCGATCATAAAAATCCCAAAAATGACCTTAAAGAAAAACTTAAATTTGCCTCGAGCTTGGTTGTGATTGTTATGGAATAGCGTCAATGGTGGCGGGAAATAGAACGTAAGATAGACCGACTATCGCAACAGAAGAATAATCTGCCGGTAATTCTAGGTTGAAGCACCGAAAATTAGTGACGTCGTATGAAAAATCACATCAAAATCACGCATAAATTTTGAATTGAAAATCTCATCTACTTAAATATAGGGCATAAATAAATAATCGATCAGTTGGTTGTAGGAAGGCCGTGGTGGAGGCTGTGAGAAATTGTGAAGCAAGTGTTCATATCCTTTAAGTTTGAATAGTCAAAACGCGAAGATCATTTTGGGACGGAGGGAGTATATATATTATATATATATATATATATATATATATTATATATATATATATCAAAGTTATGAGATCCATTTCAATATGAATAAGAGGGAAAATCATACCGTCTCTATGGCTGTAGGGCCATCAGCATAAAGTGCGACTACGGCAAGAGTCATGGCAACATCTGGCATTTTGTTCATGTTGACATCAACAGCAAGCAAGTGCTCCTTCCAGATGAATTCCTTGGTGGCCCTTTAACGGTCACACTGTTCTCTGTCCAGGTTACTTCACACCCCATTTGCCCAAGAACTCCGCAAATTTCACATCCCCCTTTATGAAGATGAAAAAAAAGGTGAGATGGATCAATTCATGATAGCACAGGGAAAAGTGCACATTCTTTGGTGGTCATTGAGTATCTAAGGTCGAAATACAGTTATACACGGACATACATCAATATGGAATGATTCATTCAAGTGAGGATGAAAATAAACATAAATACAAATACGCAGACACGAAATATGGAAAAGTGTTTCATTGGCGTAAAAGTACATAATTTACACCTCTTTTTTGGGGACATGTGAAATAGGAAAATGAAATTACTTTTGGGAACAGGGAAAAAATATACAATGACACCATTGCATTATGTCTTTCCCTTCTTCTAGCAGCGCGGTTGATCCTCATAGTATGACCATTCCAAATTATGTACAGGAACATAACAAGTGAAAGTTACACACTAAATGCTATGGAAATTAGCTTCTCAGAGAAGTTCATGGTTAATCCATAACCATCACGCCTAAAAAACTCTCCAACAATGAGTAAAGCTGCTAAGAAAAGTGGTTAAAACCGAAGCTTAAGCAAAGTACGATGGTTCAGAATGTCAAGTGCCTAGTATCTCTATTCACAAAGAGCGAGTCCTTTTACTTTCCATCTCTATTTTTGTCAACCAACATATTCAAATGATTTGCCTCTAGTGAGGCATGAAGACTAACAGCACCTTTATATGACATATCTAGCCAAAAAACATTCATTTTAGGGATATTTATCCAAGATGGGGCCAGCGGAAGCATATGAATAACGAGAAAGAAACCACATGCTAATATTTCAAATTGAAATTGTACATATAGCACGTACTTTTAGATAATGTCATGTGTTACACCCCATTTTATCATGTCAGTGGATTCAGATTCGAGCACAAAATAATGCGTGGAAACATCAGATAGAGCTTTAGCAAATTTATCATAAATGAAGAGAATGCGAAAAGATAATATTTTGACTCGTACATTCGAAATTTAAAATTAGTGCATGCAAGCAGTAAGTACCTGTAAGCTGCTTGTCCCACAACCTTCAACAGTGACAGTTCCACCTGTGATGGCTGCACCAGCTAAAAAGTAACTAGCACTTGAAGCATCACCTTCTACAAAAGCATTTCCAGGAGACCTGATGAAATATTGATCCGTTTCTTAATTAATTTCAACTAATCTTCACAAAATGCACACACGTCTATATCTGCACTATAATAAAGGGAGAGGACTTGACATAAATCGACACTGAAGCCATGTCACATTTCTTTGATTTTCCAAACTTATTCCTATCCATAAACATATTGCAACCTAAAAATCAAATAACTGTGTAATAAAAACTACGGTACAAGTACCCACTACCTCCACTATACTAATGATACTTTCTGAAGTTCCCAAAATTACCCTAAGTTTATATTATATTAGAACTACTCTACAACTACCCACCATCTCCACAGTATTAAGTATTAATGATAAAGTACCTTTAAGTTATACTCCCTCTGTCCTGTCCCTCTTTCCATTTTTGTTTGTCCCACAAACTTAGTCTCATTTCTAAAATTGAACGTTAAAAACCACCTAACTTCCTAAACTACCCAAAACAAATAATACTCCTCACTTCACTTGCGTCATTCTTGTTCTTAGAGGAACCATGGTGCTAGTGTGATTTTGTTTAACAGCACCATGGATAGTAATGGAAAGAGAAATAAATCACTAAAATGGTTGAATAGTCAAAGGGGCCTATCAATCTAGGACGGAGGGAGTACTACAAATTGGTTTTTAGACTAACAGGTTTTAACATTATAAAACACTCAGCAAAACAAAAAGATGCACATACATTTCCATGTGCGTTTGTTATTAGGGTCAAGAAAGACTCACTTATACTTTTGACCTCCACGAATCAAGAACCTGTCCCAGCTACCACTATGTTCTACTGTGACACCAAATCGTTCCATTAACTTCAATGTCATCTCAACATAAGGAACGGAAATTAACTTGTCAATAATTTCAATTTCCACATCTCCTAGAGCCAGAGGAGCTGCCATGAGCAAGGCAGTCAAGTACTGACTACTAACTGATCCGGACAACTTGACCTGTAAATGAACCATAAGAAGGATTATTGGTAATATGATCAATTACATCATATCAGCAAAAACGTGAAAACTAACTGAAGTTCAATTGGGTAGTCCTACAATAGATACATGCTACTGCAAGAAACATGGTAAAGGAAAACATTCATATCACAAAAGGTACTCCCTCCGTCCCAAAATGATCTTCCCATTTGGTATTTTTTTAATGTCCTAAAAAGTTCTTCCCATTCTACAATTTGGGCCTAAAAGTGCGTAAACAAAATATGGCTAGTGAAGCAAGTGTTCATATCTTTAAAAAGTTTCAATAGTCAAATGGGAAGATCATTATGGGACGGAGGGAGTAAATGCTAAGGTGACTCTATCCGAACCTTTCCACCAGGAAGACCTCCATTTGCTACAACTCGGACTGGGGGGCAGTTGGTACCAAGAAAACAATCAACATCTGCTCCAAGCTGCTTTAACCCTGTGACTAAGTCTCCAATTGGCCTCTCTCTCATACGGGGAACTCCATCAAGTATATAGCTGAAAAACTTAACATAAAAATGCATCAGCCATATATATCCAGAGCAAAGAAAGTAGTTCTATTGACAAGAGGCAATATAGTAGTCACTTCAAAGAACGCATCACAAGTGAGATGCCAAACTAAATAGCATCAAAAAGTGACCTAATTAGCATAACATTATAATAGACATTATAGCAATCCAGTTCAAAATTTGGGAAATGCAAGTTTGCTATTTCGGACTGGTCATGTTCAGTATAAAACTAAATCTCACCATGTAGATAAGAATGTGTTAACTTACACATTCTTGAATACTGAAGTATTTTCACTTTCATACTAAAAATGCCTTTTTGAAAGAGAACACGGGTAAAATGTGAAGTTTTAGTACAAATATAATAGTTTTAATGAATTGTAGTTTAAATGACCTTGAATTTCCACCAGCAGCAGTTACTGCTGCAGTTAATGGGCGCATTGCTGTCCCTGCGTTGCCCAAGAATAGCTGAATTTCATCTTTTGATTCATTACCCACTGGAAACACGCCCCCACAACCTTCCACAGTAACTCTTTTTATAGCAGCCTCTTCTTCTACACGCAGTCCTAGAGTTCTTAAAGCGCCAAGCATGAAATGGATGTCATCGCTGTGCAATATGTTGTCGACAACAGTTTTTCCCTGAATATAATTCATATGACAGTTATTAGAAATTAGATGGTAATCTAATTAAAATAAGTAAATAAATAAGGAGCAACTGAGAACAGAAAAAGAATTACAAAAGGCGGGGTAAAATAAGTGGTTTTGGGTAGTTTCAGTGGGTGGGAGAACTGGATAGTGATAAACATGAACAAACTACTGGAAGAAAAGAATACCAAATACAGAAACACAAACTAGTACAACCGCTGATTCTAAATCAGTACAAGCTACAGATTCAACAGAACTCAAATTTAGCATAGTAATAAGTAGTACTAGTATAGTTAACATGAATTATGCTGCGCATATATTGTTATCAATGATAGAAAAAAGTACCTTAAGAACAATAACATTTCAAGAATCGTAGTTCGACGCATAACTCAAAACCAACTTGACCCATATGTTACGATAATAGGTCAATCTCCAATATACGTCCAAGGATCAGCTACATCCCATATGTTAAAAATATTTTAGTATATTCCTAACTAGATTTGTTCGGGTTTCAAATCTAACTCAGCTCATTTTGGCCTTCATCTCACTCATTTGGGAACAATTATGTAATCATTTTTCACGACTATGTAATTCACACAATATCCTAGCTAAACCAGCAGAAAATTAATAGCATTTCAATACAACCCCCTTACATTTCGTCAAACATTTCTTAATTCAATAAACACAACAGAATAGCTACAAGAACTCGTAGTACTATCCTAACTTAATAGCTATGAACAGTGGATGCCCTTTTGGCACAAAACTATGAACTTCAATGATAGCAATGTCATTATCAACAAGTAATAAGAGTATGTTGACACCAATTAACGCACATGTCCGTATGATTAAAGTGCATTTCTTTTGCAGGCACCAATGACTGCAATCTATGGCTGAGCACAACCTCTATACAGTGTGCCAAACCATGGCTGCCTTGGTGGTATCAAGCAGGAATGATTTTTTTTGTTTTTATTTTTCGGCATAAGCGAAATGAATTAAGCAATCTAGTCTAACCATAACGCTTATTTAACAAGGACACGGGGAAAAAAAAAAAAAAAAGACATGCTCAGCCAATCAATGTATCCCTCTCAAAGAGCAACAACCACAAAGAAACATCCTACAACCTAACAATCAATCACATTTCAATAAAATCCTCCATTCATATCAGATTATCAATGGTGACTTTGCAATAATCACAATTTAAAAGCAATGAACTAAGTACTGAACAAGAACAATGCTTTATCAATCCAAAAACTAATTAAAACCCAGAACAAAAACCCAATTAAAATTTGATAAAATGGTACCTGAGAAAGAGCAGCAAGAAGCAGAATCCGATTAGAGAGAGACTTGGAGCCGGGCAAATAGACAGTACCGGAGATCTCCTTAATGGGTTGCAACACAATCTCCTCCGGTGCCGTGGCGGTGGCAACGGAAGAAGAAGCTGAAACGGAAAACCGTCTCTTTACAATAGATTTGTTTTTCAAACTCAAAGAAATTGATGATGGGTTTTCAAGATTTTGGGATCTTCCGAAAGATACAAGAGAATTGAGATGTTTTGGTTTCTTCAGACTCTTTGGATTGTTTGAAGAGAATTGAACTGATTGAATGCCATTGCTAATGTTACTAACTTGAGCCATATTATTTCTCTCTCAATCTCTCTCTCTCTCTCAATCTCTCTCTTTTTGGAAAGATGGGGTTTTTGTTGAGGGTTGGGTAGTTTTACCAACCAAGTTTGTCAACTACTACGAGTGTGTGTTTGTTGAATTGAGTTGAGGGTTGGTGGACGTTTGTTTGTGGTTGTCTTGTTGTCAATTCCCCTTACCTACTCCCTCCCTCTTTTGGATTGAGTTTGTGGGTATATATTAAAGTTGGTGAAGAGAGCCATGGTGTTGTCACATAGACAAGTTTTAGAGAAATGTTGCATTTGGTGTTGTCACATCATTACCACTCTTATAAATAAGAGACTTTTCAAATTCTTTTTCTTAGCTAATAGTATTAGCTAATAATATTAGTTACTATATAGGGTAACTATTATAGTTAAATACTATAGTTAACTAATACTTATAATAGTAATAGTTACTATAATAGGTAACTAATATAGTTAACTACTATAGTAACTAATACTTATAAGAGTAATAGTTACTATAATAAGTAACTATTAATAATAGTTAACTATATACTTATAATAGTAATAGTTACTATAATAAGTAACTATTATAGTTAACTGCTATAATAACTAATACTTATAATAGTAATAGGTACTATAATAGGTAACTAATATAGTTAACTACTATAGTAACTAATACTTATAATAGTAATGGTTAATTATTACTACCTACGTCTTAGAGTAAGAGTCATACTTTCTATTTTGATACGTCACAGAGTAAAAGTATTTTTCCTAAAATGACAAATAATTTTTACTATTCATCTCAGTCATTCTCTCTCCTACTTTACTTTTATACTCACAAAATCAATCAACTTATTATTCACTCCCACTCATTCTCTCTCCTAATTTACTTTTACACTCACAACATTTATTTTACTTCTATCATTTCTTAATTTCCGTGCAAATGGGAGATAAGACTCTTACTCCGGGGCGGAGGGAGTAATATTTAACTATTATAACTAACTAATACTATTAATAGCATTAGTTAATTATAATAGTTAACTATAATAGTTGCTATATAAGTTAATTATTATTATTAATAGTATTAGTTAATCATAATTGTTACAATATATATATGAACTATTACTATTAATTATATTATTTAATCATAATAGTTACTATATATGTTAACTATTACTATTAATACCATTGGGTTTTTTGAAATATTCATACAACATATTTAAATGTACTTCTAAATTAATTAAAAAATATATTTATTACAACTATGTACAACTAAAGCTATGAAAATGTTTTGATTAATTTAAATATACATATATTTTCAAATAAAATTATTATGTTAATTTATCAATTAAAAACATCAAAATAAGAAAATACAAAAAACATTAACGGAATAGATTCTCGTGCAGGGCACGGGTTACCTACTAGTATGTCATAGGTATGAAACGGATCTCAATAACAGAGGAAAAGGATTTGTCCCGTCCTGTGTTTATAGGGCCGCAAACTATTTACTCTCTCAATCAAACTTGTCTCGTATATTTACACAAGTAGGTTAGAGTAGGACCCGGAACCACTCTACCCAATTTGCTACACCTATCCACCCAACGGCTAAGATGAAGGCCACATACACACACAAATCAGGGCGCGGTCAAGATAGCTCCCACTTTTGTGGGTCCCACCGAATTTGGCTCTATCTGAACCGTTGGGTGTAGGAAAAATGAGGTGACATTGATCTCCACCATTGGGTGGAGCTAACTCTCCGGTGCACAAGTTCGAAATCCGGTTGGAGTATACTCCCACCGTCCCATAACAATGGGCATACTTTGACTTTTTTTGGTCAATTGGGTCAATCTTTGACCATAATTTTATGAATATATCGATATCTATATACAATTCTAAAAATTGTTAATGATAGTATTTCTAATATTAAAACAATAACAAATTTTAGAATTTCATAGGGATATTTAGATATTCATAAAATTATGGTCAAAGATTGACTCAGTTGAAAAAAAAAATCAAAATATGCCTATTGTTATGGAACGGAGGGAGAACCGTTTAGAGATAGCCAACTTCGAATACGGAGCCTGGGACCAAGAATTCGAGTATGTGTACTGGCCAGGAAACAAAAAAGGAGAAATCGTATCGAACTATGGTATGGTATGCACGGGTACTGGTTTTGTATGAGTCCTGGTTCCGGGTCCAAATGGGTTCCTTTTTTATATATAAAAAAATAACTGTTAAATTTTTAACAGATTTTTTACAAACCTAATACTCCTTTTATCCCAGAGTATATATTCATCATCCCATTTACACGGAGATTAAGTGGGAGGAATATTAAGTTGATTGGTGTTGTGAGTATTAAAGGAAAGTAAGAGAGAGAATAAGTGGGAGTAATAGTAAAGATTATTTGTCATTTTAGGAAATGGACATATACTCTGGGACATACTAAAAAGGAAAGGTGAACATATACTCTGGGATGGAGAGAGTAGAATATGTTTAGGAGTATGTTAGAAGACTAAAAAAATGTTAGTAGAAAATTAACACAATATGTTCAAAACATAGCTATTCGATTTACAGTTAAGGCAAATGATATTTTTTTTCAAAGTTTTAAACAAAGTAGTAATGTAAAAAGGAAAAAAAGTACTCCCTACGACCCGGAGTAAGAGTCATACTCCTCATTTGCACGCTTATTAATAAATATTGGAAGTGATGTAAATATTGTGAGTGTAAAAGTAAAAGTAGGAGAGAGAATGAATGGGAGAGAATAGTGAATTGATTGGTGTTGTGAGTATAAAAGTAAAATAGGAGAGAGAATGAGTGGGATGAATAGTAAAGATTCTTTGTCATTTTAAGAATATGACTCTTACTCTGGAACGTACCAAAATGGAAAATAAGACTCTTACTCTGGGACGGAGGGAGTACCTTTTAAATTTTATTAATAATAGAAAAATATTATAATGAAGGAGACAAACCAAACATGGGACGGAGGGAGTACCTTTTAAATTTTATTAATAATAGAAAAATATTATAATGAAGGGGACAAACCAAACATGACCCTTTTATAATTAATGGAGGACATAAAGAGCTTTACCTCTTTTATTACAATAATTATTTAAATTTTACTCTAAAATTTCAGGTTCGAGGTGTGAAAATGAAGTAGCGTTAAAACGCTTTTGCGGTCTTAACCTTACTCGAACCAGATTAATTGGCATCCAATGTGGTGTTCGTGCGAAAAACTTGTCGGTCTCCCTTGTGGTCCTGCACGATTTGAATCAGGTTAGCCGGCATCCAATGTAGTGATTCAGACAAAGCAAAAATTCGAATCAGGTTAGCCGGAGTATATAAAAAAAATAACTCCCCAGTTATTAACGAGGAAGTCTTGTATGAGACGGTCTCACACAAGAGACGGATCTCGACGAGAGAGAAAATGGGTTTTCCATGTACTCTTCCAACGAGACCCGTCTCACGATGTGAGACCCCCTCACACAAGTTTTTGTCGTTATTAACATCAAGAGTTAATGTGTCCCAATGGTTAAAAAGTACGATTTTGAAAATTTATGTCCAATGGTTTTGTAAGTGCAAATACTCTTTCCGTCCTATAACTATGTGCATAAATTTCCTTTTTGTGTGTCTCATTGATAAGTCACACTTTCTTAAAATGACAATTTACTGTACCTCTCACTCATTCTCTCACATACTTTACTTTTATACTCACAACACCAATCAGCTTACTATTCTCTACCCCACTTTCTCTCTCTTACTTCACTTTTCACACGCACAACTAGCTACTAGCCTACTACTATTCACCCCTTAATACCCGTGCACAATTCATTTTATGCACATAGTTATAAGACGAAAGGAGTATATCAATCTATGTTACGTGGACATGGTATCCGAGATCCGACACGAATACGGATCCTAGTGTCGGATACAATTTTCTTTAGAATTTTGGACACCGGAACACCTTCCTAAATTTGGACACGGGTACGGGATACGGTAGTAGCAAAATACTTTGAGTTCATATCAATGAAAATATTATAACATTGAGTTCTTACATTCAAATAACTAATCAAAAACCAAAAAGGAATAAATCATATAATTTAAAGGATGGAGTACTATTTTTAATCGTAAAAAATAGAATAAATCATATAATTTAAAGGAAGAATAAAAAAATACTATATTTATTGACATTAAACCCAACATTAAACCCAATATATATCTGGGTTAAAAAAATACACAATTGAACGACATAAACCGACCTGGTAGATGGGAACCCGGACATTAGGCCCAGCGTACCTAACGGACCTATACCGAGAGGCCCACTCATGAGCCCATGCTTATAGGTCGACATCAGTAAGGCCGAGCAGGCGCCGAGTCCGAGAAGCCTAATTCCTAGCCGGCCTCTATGACGAGCCGAGTTAGATGACGGGCCGACTTGCATCGTAAACCTCCCATTATCATTGGGAAACCTCATACAGAGTTATACTACAACTCTAAAATTAAGAGTCCTTATCTGAACCAAGATAACTCTCCTATCAGATAACAGGGCTTAGTTCATCCTTATCAGGAGTCTATCTCCAAGGAATATGAGTCCTACTTCACCACGGGCTTCCTGGCTTTCCTATCAAGTCAGAACTCATACACCCGAGCCTATATAAACAGGTCCTCTACACAAGAAACGGGTAATGAACTTTTGACTCTAATCTAGTCAATTGATTCTCTATTTCTAATCACCCATATCCTTATTCTTACACCGGAGGGCCTTCGCCGGTGAAGCCCCGGTGTGGTTTACGTTTGTTTCGTGTGTGCAGATTCGGCCATCAAGAACTGTTGCTGGGATTATCCGACCCGTTAGACGAAGGCTGATCCAACCAGATTTTGGCGTCATCAGTTTGGTTCCATTGCCGGGAAATCGATTGATCAGTTCTTTAGTCAGACAATTCCAAGACCATGGCCGGAGAATTGGTTGACGGGCGAGAGGCCACCCCTTCTAAAGAAACCACAAGGGATGCACCGCCCCCCCGACAACACAAACGTTGCTGCACAGAACCAGAGGCTCCCACCTACGGCACCCGCACAAGGGGGAGGGATGCATACCCGCTCAAAGGGTCCGGCCCCCAATGTTGTTAACCAATACGGGCGTCGCCGACGGACAGGATCCCGCAATAATGGGGCAGGACCATCACAGCCGCCGCCACTGGACAAAAGAGCGTTGCTTCAACAGAACGTTCACACACTCCAACAGCTGGCCGAAGCCCAGCGGGCCCTGTTAGATCTTGACTCCGAAAATTCCATGGCTAACCTACTTCAGCCATCTGGAACGAGGGGGACAAATTTGGACGACAGAGTGAGCAGAAGGGAGCCCCTACAAAATTGTAGACGGGATATGCCTCCCCGGAGCCGAGTAAGTCGCCAAGACGGACGGTTAGGAAGACCCAATCTAGATGAAGATCTGAGGGACCACGTTAATCGCCGTCGGGAAGAACAAGAAGATGAATCCCCTGGAGTGAGAATTGTAGGGGAAAGACGTCGTGGGGACGCCCGACGTCATTCGCCTCTCAGACTAGATCCACCAAGGCGCACCCCACCCCGGCGGGATCCGCCCCGGCACACTCCACCTCGCCGTACTCCTTCAAGGCATCGCCTTGAACCGATCCAAGGTGAAAGGGGACGCCGTGATCAAAGCATAGTCAGTTCCAGTCATACCTCGGCATTCAGCACAAGGGACATTGTTGACCTTAGAGAGAGACTCAACAACATCGAGATGATGAATCAGGGGCACAGGAAACCCAATAATGATTACGATGCCATGCTTCCTTTCGCACAGAGGATTAAGGATGCACCACCTAATCCGCAGTTAAAGCTCCCACATCTAGACAAATACTCCGGCAACGCCGACGCTCTGGATCACATCCAAGCCTTTGAGGCCACCATGGCCCTAGTGTCCAATCAGGATGACGTGCTGTGCAAGGCCTTTGCAAGTACCTTAACAAAGGCAGCCCGGTCCTGGTTCATGGACCTTGAGAAAAGTAGCATCAATTCCTTTGCCAAGTTGAAATCACAATTTCTGGAATATTTTGCTACTGCTGGTGCTAGAAAGAAAAGGTTGTCTTACCTAGCCAACATGGTCTAGAGCAAGAATGAGTCCACCCTGAGTTTCTACAACCGGTTTAGGGATCTTGCCGACTCAATAGAGGAACGCCTGACCGACAGGGAGATAATTGTATGCTTCACGAATGGTCATAGGTCAGAGCAGCTAACTTATGAATTGTCGGTCAGAGAGCCCCTCACCAAAGCCGAGTTGTACCACGTTGCTTATGCCACGGCCATAGCCGAGGAGAAGAAAAAGAAGTTATATGGTCATAAGGAATGAGACCGAGATCATGACAAGTCACATAACGGGAACTCGTCCCAGGGGACCAACGGGGGAAACGGCAAAAACAGGACCAGGGGGACCGAGACATTCACCACATTCAATAAACCGATCTCTGAGATCATGAATCTGGTGGATCTCCCCAACCCCAAGCCTCTAAAAGACAACCCGAAATACCCAAGGGATACCACAAAGTATTGCTCCTATCACAGAGATAACGGTCACGACACCGAGAACTGTTTTGCCCTGAAGAAGATTCTGCAGAAATGGGCGGACCAAGGCAAGCTCAATCATTTCATGACCAAGGACAACAAACGCCCAAGGGAAGAAGACAAAAACAATGATCAGGTCGATAGGCCACCTCGGGCTAGGTTGATAGGCGTGATCCGAGAGGAAATTCCATCCAACAAGAAACTCAAGGAGCAGATTTACGAGCTAAGTAAAGTCTTCCACATCCATCCCTTGATCCATGAGAGGGAGGAAGTGATCAGTTTTTCTCCGAATGAATTGGCGGGAAACCGTGCAATGAGAGAACAACCATTAGTCATCACAGGCCGCATTGATAACTGCGAGTCGGACAGACTCCTCATAGACTCCGGAGCGGCCAAGGATGTGCTATATTATCGCACCTTTAAAGAGATGGAACTTCCTGATACAATGCTGACCCCGTATAATGGAAGGCTAGAAGGGTTCACTAATCATAAGGCCGATGCCAAAGGAACCGTCGACTTACTCCTGGAAGTCGGCACTCACCCCTACAAAACCTCGGCCACGGTCACCTTCATAGTCATGGATCTAGACAGTGATTACCATGCTATCCTAGGTGCACCCAGTCAAGGAAAGTTGGGTCTGGTTGCTTCCCTCCCTCACCAAAGGGTGAAGTTCCCCACCCCGGCTGGAATTGGGTGCGTCCCAGGGTCGCCGAAAGATTTTTTGGAGCACGTGATGAAGTCCAGGAAAGCAAAGGCCAAAATGGAAATTGATACTCCTGATAAAAGAATCACGGTTTCAAAATCAACCACGGTCACAACCTCAACGCCACATATCGGTGTTATATTGGCGTCTGTTGAAGATGAACCTGATGAGTGGGTTATTCCTGACAACGACATCCCAACTAGGGACGAGGTTACCTACGGTTTAGACGGCTTTGGCTGCATCTTGATGAACACAGCTACGGACAACTGGGCTCTCGCCGTTGTCCCTAGCTTGGGGGCCACACAGCCGACTGATATGGAAACCGAGATCGAGAAACTGTTGGACATGGAAAACCTAAGTTTGGAAGGGGAAGACAAGGAAAAGGTCAAGCAGATCATTGTCGAGACCCTAAAGTTCAGAGACGGCCCCGAACTTAAACCAGTGGATCAGTTAGACGAGGTCGTCATCAACCCAGACTATCCAGATCAGAAACTGAAGATTGGGAAGCAACTCTCCCAACAAGAACGAGAAGAGCTCATCTCCCTACTCCAAAACAATTTGGACGTATTTGCTTGGAAAGTAGACGACATGGTGGGAGTGAAGGAAGTTGTTGCTCTCCACAAACTGTAAGTTGACAAGTTCTTTAAACCGGTCAAGCAGACAAGACGAGTCTTCTCTGCCGACAAGGAAAAAGCAATTGAGACCGAGGTCGACAAACTCCTCAAAGCCGTCATCATAAGAGAGGCAACTTACCCTGAGTGGCTTGCAAACGTCGTCATGGTAAAGAAGCACAATGGCAAATGGAGGATGTGCGTAGACTTTACGGACCTGAACAAGGCCTGTCCCAAGGATAGCTATCCCCTCCCCAGGATTGACAAGCTCGTAGACTCCATTGCCAGCCATCAAACCCTCAGTTTCTTGGACGCCTACTCTGGCTATCATCAAGTCAAAATGGCGGAGAACGACATAGAAAAACGGCTTTTCAAGCTGCAGGTGGCGTATACTGCTACGTCATGATGCCTTTCGGCTTAAAGAATGCAGGAGCCACGTATCAGAGGATGGTGAACAAGGTCTTCAAATCTCAGATAGGCCGGAATATGGAGGCCTACATTGATGACATGGTGATCAAGACCAAGATCGGCATCCATATACCAGATCTGGAGGAAACCATTAACAACTTAAAAGCTAACGATATGAAGCTCAACCCTAGCAAGTGCGTCTTCGGGCTTACAGCGGGCAAGTTTCTAGGTTTTATGGTTTCTCAGCGAGGCATCGAGGCTAATCCAGAAAAGATCCAAGCCTTGATCGATATGAGGGAGCCGACTTGTATTAAAGAGGTTCAAAGGTTGAATGGGAGAGCAGCAGCACTCGGTAGGTTTATTGCTAAATCAGCAGAAAAGTGTTGGGTTTTGAGCAAACATGCGCAGCGGAATTAAAACCCAAAAGCCTAGATCCGATCACGATGATTAAATTAATACGAGGATGAATTTAGAACACTAACCATGACGGAGCTTTAAAATTCTGAGATCTTCAATCTTTGTTCTTCGCGCTTCTTCGAATCACGAACACAGGAACGACCGCAACACTTGGATCACGAACTTTGAAGGAGTTGATGCCAACGCCCTCTATGTTTATCCACACGCGAACGAATATCTAGAACGATTCTAGATCTGGATTGCTAGACCCATTAGAAAACACGCTTTTCTAATCTTCAAAGGCTATATGATTTTATTGGTGTTCTTGAGCTTTTGATTCTCAATCTAAACTCAATAAATATGTTTCTCAAACACATGGAGGCTACCAATAATGATACAATATCAATACATACTGATTAGGGTTAAGAGAGAGGTATTTAAACTCATTAGTCCTAAACCTTTTAGGAGAAATAGGTCAAAACCCGTCAAAACACGAAATCAGATTTTGGGCCCAAACAGGGCCTGCTCGGCCGAGTCTTATAAGGTGCTCGGCCGAGCACCTCTGTGTCAAAACTTTCTGTTTCTCATGCTCGGCCGAGTCCTTTGAAGTGCTCGGCCGATCACCAGCAAAAAGTCATTTTTAGCCTTTTAAACAATTCGATCTTTTGTGTGTGACCCCATAGGATTATATTAAGTTGGCAATGAGTCCAACCAAGGTCAAACTCATAAATCATGAGTGGACTCTAGCAAGCCATCATGACTACCCAATTAATATAACTTAAAGAAGTTCGTAATCCTCAATAGAATATATCACAATCCTTTTGTCTCACGATATCATATTGAACATAAGTCATGGTCCATGTCAACTTAAATTGTTCAATGCTTTCTCGATCTTGAGTAGATTGATAATGAGCAAATGGTATTGATCTCATCAATTCATTTGAGCGCGGCCACGCATTTCATCAATCTCACTCTACGAGAGGCCTAAGCAGATATCTCTCTTGAGAGAGAGACAAATCCCATATTGACTTATTACCTTTCCCTACATGAATCCGATTATGCCGATCGTATCCTTTATAATCACCCGGTTAGGGGTGACGTTTGAGTACGTCAAACATAATGTTCATCATGTGGAAGACTGTAATAATCTCAGGTCTAAGGATATCAATGATATAACTATTATGAGCTTTAATTATGACATTTGACCATG
The DNA here is from genome assembly GCA_026119855.1 of Campanula takesimana. Classification (NCBI taxonomy): domain Eukaryota; kingdom Viridiplantae; phylum Streptophyta; class Magnoliopsida; order Asterales; family Campanulaceae; genus Campanula; species Campanula takesimana. The sequence goes on along the minus strand of JAOWBW010000478.1, from coordinate 1,043,314 downwards.
ACATAAATCTCATAGGTGGGTCATGTCCAGTACATGGTCACCAACATGTACCCATAAGCTTAATCTGTATCTAATACCATGATCATCACATGATCATCAATTAAACTTATACTAGTTCTTCATAAGTTCTAGGGACGGGGATTATTATAATAAACATGTAAAACATATAATAACCCAAGGTTGTTATCTCCAAAACAAATGATGTAACGTAAGGCCTTTCTCAAGGGCCTATAGCATAATTCCAACAATCTCCCACTTGCACTAGGCCCAATCAACGTGTATCCAATACCCATTGAGCTAAGTTATGATCTTCATCATTTTGCAAGTGAGCACATGTAAGATGATTGTCTTTGTTATCATCATAAGGTATTTTGCATATTTTTGACACTTCCCATGTCAACGATTTCTCGTAGAGATGGAAACGTCTGAGCCCGTGTTTGGATCATAGATGAGCCCTTGGCACCTTAGCTTGTGCAATAACCGTTATTTCACAACAAGGTCCATTGGATTAGTATCACTATAAACTATTTCTAGTTTTACTAATAACATCTATATTCAAACAACTCTATTAGCTACAACTCTTGTAACTAAATACTCAATTTTATTCGTAGAATAAATTATAGTGTATTTGCTTGGAACTATTCCAACTAATAGCACTTATTTTAAACATATGTTTATACTGCGATTTAAATTACCCTTGTCGATGTGGAAGCATGTATCTATGTAATCATTTACTAGATCATCTCCCATTCCAACAACCATCAAGAATGCATCCTTAGTTCTTCTCAAGTACACAAGGATATTCTTGATCATTATCTAATGACTTTCACTAGGATACGATTAGTATGTTCTCATCATACTCCAAGTATACGAGTTATACCGTCTAAGTACATAATATGACATTCATGATAGATCCAATTTCCGAAGCATATGGAATCCTAATAATGTATTCTTGCTCATTAGTCTTCCACTAAGACTAAGTCTTGCCAAGAACACTGTCATTAGACAACTTCGCAAGTTCTTCTCCAAGAGTCTTGCATACTGAACAATTCAGTACATTGTCTCCATAAGTACTTTAACACAAACCAATCAACTTCCTAGATTAATATCAATAGATATTAATTTCAAGGATATAAGCGGCTTATTCTTAAGTCCTTTCATTAAGAAACTCTTTCAAATGAACTATATGTTAGACATATATTTAAGACTAGGAATTAGACTATGCTCCCACTAATTTCTTAGCAAACACAAGTCTCATTATTGATGAATATCAAACGATTTGAACGCTCCATCAAAATGATTGTTTCAACTCCAAGAAGCTTGCTTCAATCCATCTCATGGATTTCCGCAACATACATACTTTATTAGAATTTTTAGACTATCAAAACCTTTAGGTTGTATCCAATACATCCTTAAGTGAGTTCCCGTTAAGAAACGCTGTTTTGATATCCATTTGTCAAATTTCATATTCCAAATATGAAGATATGACAATGAGAATTCTAATAACTTAAAGCATGACTTCAAGTGAGAAAGTTTTATCATAGTCGAAATATGAGTCAACCTTTCACATTTAATCTTGCTTAATTAGTATGTTCCTTTGCTACCCATGTTAGTTTTCTCCAAGAAAACTTGATTCCATCCTTTGGTTTTTACACCTTAGGTTAGAAAGATCAAGTTCCAAACTTGATTAATATACATGGATTGCCTTTTAGATTTTATGACTCCAGGCCATTAATCTAAAATGGAGCGGACATTGCATTTTTATAGGAAGTAAATATACCATTCTCAATGAACTTACCTCTTATACTTTCTTTAATAAGAAATCCAATATTTCTCATTATAGATTGTATCCTATCATATATGCAATTAACTTGTGTAATTTGAACGAATTTCCACAACTCCTTGCGAAAGTTCATTCAACTTCCATCTAAGGTTCTATGTTATCTTCTAGGTCTCGAACCATTCGAGATATATTTTACTCCCACTGATTCTTTTAGAGATAAACAATTTACCTAGAAAACTACCATTACAAGCAACAAACAATTTGTTTCTTAGAAGTAAAATAATATCCTCAAGTTTCCTTGGGATATCCCATGAAAATACATTTATTAGATTTAAGTGTGAGCTTGTTCCAAACAAGTCTTTTCGCAAAAAGTCTCACCATCTTAAATCTTTATGAAAGACAAACCAAGTTTTCTTTCATTCCATATCACATATGGTACCTTTGAACCTATTTTAATGGAACTCAAATTAGTGTAATTATAGAGGTTTCCAAAACATAACCCCAAAATAAATAATGGAAGATCAATTGACTTTATCATCTAATGAACCATATCCAATAAGGTTCTACACCTCCACGTAGACACATCATTCTAAATGGTGTTCTCGGTGGAGTTAATTTTTGAAACAATTTCACAACCTAAAGATGATTGTCAAATTCTTGGTTCAATTATTCATTATCACGATCGAATCGGGATTTTTGAATAATTTTGCCAAGTTACCAAAATCCTCTTTTAACATTGCTACTTAATGAACCATATACATCGACATGTATTAGGTCTAATAAGATATCAGCCTTTTTCTACTCCTAGTAAAGTTGTCTTAATCCAAGTAAATAAGATTTGCATAAATCATATGATTCCAAATCGTATGACTTTAAAACTCCGTCCCATGGAATTTTAGATATGCGTTTCTCATTTATTTGATCAAAACAATAATGCCTTGAGAATTTAATTATTTATGTTATAGTCTTATTTATTATTTGTTCTTCAAGATTTAGGATATGAGATTTATTTATATGATTTAACAATACGATAAAGCAAATCATAATAAATAAAGCTCTTTCTTATTCCAAATAAGAAATAAATATCCTTCATTATCTTATAGCAAAATAATATTTTCTACTTAATGAGCAAAGTCACTTCATAAGTGTTCCACGAACAATGTTGCAACTCTTGCATCATTATCATTCGCAGATTAACTTTACCTTTTATAAATAGTCTTTCTTTTTATTAATTGTTGCACATTTATACAAATGTGGGATCCAATCCGGTATCCAATACCCAATGATTAAAATTAGAAAGATTAATTTTATAGCATAGATATCCTTTGTGCTTGTCTCACTACCATTCACTTTTTATTGATCATCCAAAATTTTGATTGCAATTTTAAATGGTCAATCAAATTGCCACATTACCAAATTGCATTATTCAGAGTCATAATTTTAGCCACAATTATTTCCTTTAGGTTTGACAACGTTTGTCTTACCTTTAGCTTTTAATCCTTCCTTTTAGAAAATCATAAAGTCAAAATCGAATTTTCGACTTAGGTCATTATCTTTCCGCATGATAGTTCAGATATTGAGAGCACAAACCAATGTCTCATCAATTCGACTAACTTCAGCAATCAAGAACAATTCAAGATTCTAATTTTAGTTTATCTGAATTCTTAATTGACATCACTTTTCAGGAAACTTGGTTTCGCAAACCGGCCGTCTGAAATTAGATTCAATCCCAGATTAATCTTGAACTTGACATTTAATTTCAGGAAACATGGTTTCTGAAACCAATCATCTGATAATTAAATTCAACTCAAAATATTTATCTTAGAAGCGGTAGATTTTAAATTTTCAAATTTATCCTATAATTGCATTTCTTGATTCATTTAGGATTTGGTGCTCATGGTGATCAAATCACCATGATTATCAAAACCAAGAATAAACAATTTATTCATGAATCTAAGATCATCAACAAGTTAATCAAATTAAATTTTGATGATCCTACGGAACATATTAATCAAATTAATATTGCAATTTAGGTTACTCAGGATTATTAAGAATGTAGAATTTCCATTCTTGCTTTAGAACAATTCTTAAGCTCATGAATAATTTCAATTCTGAAGAACAGATCGCAGTAATAAACATAATTAAAGTTTAAGAAAATATTCTACACAAATATGCAAATAAATATACACCTATATTTCATACCAGTCATTTAAGAGATATATAGATTGTATTTCATAAATACTCCCACTAAATTATATAACCTTCATATACATCCAATGTATAATACAATTTGAATGGGCTAAGATCCATATTTCACTTAACTTTGAGTCGGCTAGGGCACGACTGCTCAAAATAAGTTATTTAGGTAGACAGCTCCTTGTCAATCATATCGTATATGACTCTTAGATCTTTTATGAGATTTTAGATATCGTATATCTAACATGTTTTAATCTCATCTGTGCCTTAGGCCCAAAACTGTTTTGATAGCCTAATTAAGTTAAACCATTTTAAACGTATAGGAATCACTGTTACCTCATCTTGCTCATAAATGGATAGAATCAATGCACCTACGCTAGGGCGTAACCACACAAAAACTACCCACGTACTCACAAGTGTTTTAATCATGGACTGGCACGGAACTTAAATTTTAAGAAGGTTCACAACATATAGCATGGTAAATGTTTATAGTCACATAATATAAACACATAAAGCAATGGTTAATAATTAACTAATCTCATTAATTAAATTAAGATTTCATGTGATTGATTTATGGGATAAATTCTTTAACACATTATTGAGAGCACGAGTACGGTCGAAACTAAGCCATAAGGCATCCACAATCCCGTACCAAATTTAGAAACTAGAAGAAACAACTATGTAAGGTCGAAACTAAGCCAAAAGGCATCCACAATCCCTTACATAAAGTAACTCGATTCTAAATTCTTTTGTTCCCATCAATTTATACTTTGACCTTGAAATTTGTTTTCAGGTAACACGGTTTCTCAAACCAGCCATCTGACAAACAAGTTCAATCCAAAGTGATTTCGAACATGCTTAATTTCAGGAAACACGGTTTCTAAACCAGCCATCTGGAAAAACAAATTCTGTCCAAATCCTTCTGCTCGGCCGAGTCCTTTGAGGTGCTCGGTCGAGCATCTTTGTGTTCCAGAATCTGTACATTCTGATTCAATCTGCTCGCCGAGTCTTATGGGACTGCTCGGCCGAGCACCATGATCAGAACAGATTTTCGAATTCAATCTCAAATTGCCTTCCCGATTCAATTAGGGTTTGATGTCATGATGATCAAATCATCATGTTCATCAAAGCCTTGAATAAACGATTTATTCATGAATCAAAGATCATCAACAAATCAATCCAATTAATTTTTGATAATCATAAGGAACATAATAATCAAATTATTATTGCAATTTAAAATCCCACATAACGTATTTAAATGGTGCGATTTTATAATTTGTACTGCAACCGAGGAAAGTAAGTGGCAACTTTTTTTCGATGGCGCCGCCAAAAAGCACGGTTTTGGTATAGGAGTATTGCTTGTCGATCCAAAAGACACCAACACTCCCATTGCCATCCGTCTGGAATTCGAAGCTACTAACAACATTGCCGAGTACGAAGCATGCATAGCAGGGCTCAAAGCAGCTCTCGAAAGAAACGTCACGGAACTAGAAGTATTCGGCGACTCTTTGCTCCTTATCAATCAGCAATCGGGTAAATGGCGAATCCAAGACCCGACCCTCCAACAGTATGGTCAGCACCTTGAAGAATTGGTTGAACAATTCCAAGATATCACTTTCAACTACCTGCCAAGGGATAAAAATCGCTTCGCTGATGCACTGGCCACTATAGCTTCATTAGTCGAAATGCCCAAAGGGAAAATGGTGAAGCCTTTCAAAATTGCCCAAAGGAACAGTCCGGCGTACTGCATGAGTATCGAGATCGACGAGGTTCAAAAAAACTCCCCGTGGTATTCGGATATCATGAATTTCCTCAAAGATGGCATTTATCCCGAGAATAGCAATAAGAAGTCTCAAGCGGCTCTGCAAAGGCTAGCCTCTCGGTACGTACTGATTGGAGACCGAGTCTACAAAAGGCACCACGACGGGATCAATCTCTTATGCGCCAATGAGGCCGAAGCTCAAGAGATAATGTGTGAAGTACACGAAGGAGAGTGTGGACCCCACATGAATGGGTTTATGCTAGTCAAGAAGATACTCTGCATTGGTTACTATTGGAGCACTATGGAACGAGACTGTATCGAGAAAGTCAAAAGGTGTGCCAAGTGCCAATTCCATGCTAATCTGAAACACGCTCCACCCTCGTAACTTTACAACATGGTCACACCTTGGCCTTTCTCTTGTTGGGGGATAGACATCATCGGTAAAGTCCATCCTGCCGGGAGCAATGGGCAGTCATTCGTCCTAGTGGCCGTCGATTACTTCACAAAGTGGGTCGAAGCACAAGCCTATCGGACCCTCAACGCCAAGAAAGTGGCCAAATTTGTAAAGATTAATATCATGGGCCGATACGGCGTGCCTCATAAAATCATTTCCGACAACGGCTCTCACTTTGAGAAGGAAATGGATGCAATTTTGGTAGAATACAAGATCACCAAACACAAGTCATCTCCTTACCGTCCCCAAGCAAACGGCGCGGTTGAAGCAGCAAATAAGACCATCGAGACCATCATCAAGAAAATGGCCTCAACAGGAAGGGATTGGCCCGAGAAGCTACCATTGGCATTGTGGGGCTACCGCACATCAATACGGTCAGCAACATGAGAAACTCCTTATGCGTTAGTCTATGGTTCTGAAGCCGTACTCCCAATTGAACTTGAAGTCCCCTCTCTACGGGTCCTCCTCGAGAATCAAGTCAACGAGGCCGACTGGATGCAAAGTCGATATGAACAGCTAGCCTTACTCGACGAGAAAAGGCTAAGAGCACTTGAACGAACAAGGGCGTATCAGCAAAGCATGGCAAGAGCTTTCAACAAAAAGGTAAAGCCTCGAAACATCAATGTGGGAGATTTGGTCTTAAGACAACATCCTCCTAACGCATGAATCCCCTGGGGAAATGGGGACCCCGATGGATCGGTCCGTACGTGGTCAAGAGGATACTAAGCGGCGGTGCAGTCCGACTCGTGGATTTAGATGGTGACCAGCTGCCAAAGGAGGTCAACCTCGACAAGCTCAAGAGGTTCTATGCTTAATCAACAAAGACCATTAAAAAAAAAAAATCGCTCGCTAGGTTGAAAAACTGCAAGGGCGGCCTAGGCAAAAATTAGAGCACGTGCAAAAAAGAAGCCCGTTAGATTGAAAACCCGAAAGGGCGGTCTAGGCAAAAAACAGGGTGCACACCAAAAAAAAAAAATAAAAAAATGGTCTTTGTTTGTTTGAACTATGGAGACCTGAGCCTCCCAACTGGAGGAACGTAGGCAACCTTCGGGTGCGGTCTAAAACATATCAAAAATACCCAATTCACTTCAAATAACAAGATGCAATTTTTTATTTCATTCAATGAATTATTCAAGCCATTACAACAGATTTATTGAGCAACAAAAGACATTAAAACATTAAATCCTAAAACAAAGTGGTCTAATTCCAATCTCTTGGGGTACAAAGAAAAATCTAATCTTTCTTAGGTTTGGGAACCCATTGGTTCTTGTTATGTCCTTTAGTCTTCTTGGATGGGGACGGAACATTCTTGGGACCACCAAGACGGGAGAAAACGCTAGGACGGGACAGAGCTTCATCAACGGTTTTCCCTTTGCCCTTATCAAGCGGAGCCTTAGCGGGGACAACCATGGGACGCTTCCACACATAGGAGGAATTTCCCTTACCTTTCTTCTTCTTGGGAAAATGACGGGGTCTATAGTCCCGCACATGAACCACCGGTCTCACGGGGTCAACGACATCGTCATTGGGCCTTCCGAAACGATCATAAACGCTCGGACGCTTCTCCACCATCGAGACGGACCCCACAGTTGGAACGGCGTTCACCATAGGAATGGACTTCTCACCCTCGGGGACGGAAACCTTGACTTCAAAAGAGAAAGTCATTGGGGCCAATATGACAAGAATTTTGTGGTTTAGGAGGAGAAAATGTTTGCAGAAGAATGTTGTGTGACCATTCTGATCGAAAATGGTTCAAAATTTATAGCTGTTGGAACATTCCAATTAGAAAAAGAAAGGGGCTGTAATTCAGCAAGCCAGAAGCGCGTGCCTCCGACCAAGGCTTCACAACGCACTCGCCTCCCACAAGCAAGGCCCAACGCGCGCGCCTTTGACAGCAGTTAGGACAGAAACAGCCCTTGTCAGTTCAGAACAGAACCCAAGCACTTCAACATATCCAACCTGCAGCAAAATCAAATCCCAGCAGCAAAAAAGGAGTTCAAGCATCAACAACAAGCATTCTTTGGGCACACATTTGTTTGTAAAGAGTCGACATCTAAGATCGAGTCGCTAATAAAGCATAAAATGAGTAGTAAGATAACTAGGATTGTAAATACATGTTAAATGTTATTACAGGCAAAAGTAAAGGTGTTTCAATCCCTCATCCTCTCAGCCATAACAGCTCGGGCACGTCATCACCAGCACTGTGCTCACCCTCTGCTGCCGCTCTCGGTCTCCTCATCATCATCGTCATCCTCATCATCATCATCGTCATCATCATCCTCAGACTCAGATGTCTCAACCACAACATCAGGACGGGTCCTCTTGGCAGCTCTCCCTGACGAACTAGCGCCACCCCGGCTCTGGCTACCTTCTCGGCTCAGACTCCTACTATGGCTACCTCAGTGGCTCAGACTCCTGCTCAGCGACTGCCTCGCCGAAGAGACAGCCTCATCAATTTCCAGTGTAGCATCCCTGCAGCCTCGTCCCATGCCCCGAGCACCTCGGGCAGCTCCTCTCGCAGCACCAGAGACAGCACCAGCAGCATCTCTAGTCATGGCAGCAATGTCCCTGCAGAGCTATAGCACCCTCTCCTCCAGCTGACGGAGCCTCCACCTCATCCCTTTGTTCTGTCTACCCAAGTGCCTATAAGCAGCTACAGGTACCTGTTGCAACAAAGAACAGAAAAAGGAAGTTACATCAATACAAAGGACAGAAAAACAAGACTGGAACTGAGAATTGCAAAGATGGTCAGAAAAACATACCACAACAGCCTGAGCGGGAGGCTCTCTCTCCGGTGACATATCCTCGGAAACAATCTCCCTCTGCTCCTCAAAGACCCCGAAGTTGGAATAAGTGTAATAGGGAGGAGGCAAAGGAAGATCAAAACAATACCCGACACCGGTAGTATAAAACCGAGCGGAGGTCGTAGGAGCAGCCTGGGATCTCCTCGGATCAGCAAACATGAAGCCTTGCATCAAGTTGTTGTCCCTGAAGAGGCCATAATCCTGATCCAAGTGAATGTAAGGGACGGCATCAACCCCTACCATATATGCCGCGCGATCAGCCTCTGAAAGTGACCTCCAATTACGAGGGCAGAAAGGAGGAACGTCTGGAACTGCAGGACTAGGGGGGTTGTAAAAGTCTGTCACCTGGGTACCATGCTGCCAGAACACTCTGTCTCCCAAATACAGAGCCATGCACTCACCTGAACTCATCAAAAGCCGAGAACGGGTACGAATAAGAGTATGCTGAAACCAGTGCTGAACTGATCTCCACGGATACAAAGAGAAGGCAACGGACTCAGGCCTCAAGGTGTCCAAGTGCCGTCGGACCGAAGTAAGACTAATGGGGTTCGTACCAGTCTTCACATTCCTCTCCTTGTACGCCCACCGTGCGCAGTCCGGATACTGGGGCTGGCCTTCCTTGGCAATCTTGAAATCCCTCAGATTCAGGATAGCAAAAGCCCAAAGCTGTAGACAAGAGGCAGAAACAAAGTTAATGACAGTCAACGAAAAAGGCAGTTATGACCAAGGCAAGGAGAATATAAAAGGGACAGTAAGTGGTATACCTCACACAGCAAGCTGAAGCCCGTAACCGAGCTAGTGGTCGAGCGGCTGGTTAAATCCATGCCGTGATAACAAGCAGCTAAGCCCGCTGCGCCCCAGTTATACTGGCCGATCTGGTCCAAATCCACTAACAAGTCAAGCAGAGCCAAAGAGGCCGAAGATCCCCCGTTGGCAAACAGAGTATGGGATAACAAGTACCAAATAAAGCAATGGCCACGGCATCGACCCGATCAGCAGTAACACCTCGAGCCTCAGCCATTAAGATGCCGAAATAGGCCCGGATTCGTCCCCATGTCACTCGAGAATTCTTGACCTCGAACCGGTAGTCAACCAAAGCCAGTAACTCGTCCGGAGTCCGAACAGCCCCTCTCAAACCAAAAAGGACAGGCATCCCTATGAACGGCAAGCCCGTCAAAGCTGTGAAATCGGTAGGCGTCATAGTCACCTCGCCCATGGGTAAATGGAAGGTATGGGTGGTGTCCCACCATCTTTCCCTCAATGCCTGGACCACATCGGGGTCATTCTTCAAAGCTGGGAGGCTGGTGACAAAAAGACCAAAATGAGTCCCTGAACTCGGGCCCGAACATTCTCAGGAAACCTCTTCCATATAGAGATGGGCCCTTGAGCCCCACCACGAATCTCTGTCAGACGGGTCCACTCCTGAAAGGAAAGAAGGAACAGCGAAAATTTCATCAGCATGACTGCTAGAAAACGGATGAACTCAACACAGAGATTTCAATAGCAGAAGAATGTACAAGCAAGTGTGTGAACATGAAAATGGGCACCCCAACATGTTTCTTACAACAAATCAGCAGCAACGAACAACATGCAAGGAATGATCAATAAAGCTGCTGCAGCAATATTTTGGGTAAAGAAAACGGAACTTCATGAAATCCGAAATCGACAAGAAAGGTGAGGCATTCTTACCAAACCCGAAGTCACAAAGTGAGAAATGTGGGTATGAGGCCGGAAGGTAAGCAAGCTCGGGTCCATAGCTTCAACCCCAATTTCGGGCTCCTCGCCCTGTGGCATCTCGAACGGAGGTGATTATTGACGATCCGACATCGTTTCTGTGACGGAATTGATCCTAGAGCAGGAAGAAAGTGTTTTGGGGTGATTTCTCTACGAAAATTTGGTTTGGAATTTGGAGGGTTCTTCAAATTTTTGAAAACTTGCCGAAAAACAGTGAACCGCCTGTTTAAATATGCTGACTTATGCGCCAGGCGCGCGCCCCCCGACATACTAATCCGAGGCGCGCGCATCCCATAACGAGGCCCGGACGCGCGCTCTTCCCATCATCAGGCAAGTTCAGAAGCAGTCTCCCATGCAAGAAAACATGCACCGTATCAAGGTTTCCCCACGGATTTCGAACTCCCTAAGTTCTGTCACGGGTGACATACCCCTCTCAAGGGTCAATCTCAACATTTCATCCCCAGCAGGAACATTTTTCTGGTCGCGGTCAACTGTGCCCGCACCCCACGATCCAAAAAGTCAAGTGTGACTCCGAGTGGCACGAAACTTCAAAGAAATACCTCATCAACGAATTTCACTAACGGATTCGTCTTCAAAGGTTCACTAACAGCCTCCTCAAAGGTTCACTAACGGCCTCCTCAAAGGTTCACTAACGGCCTCTTCAAGGTTCACCAACGGCCTCATCAACGGATTTCACTAACGGATTCGTCCTCAAAGGTTCACTAACGGCCTCCTCAAAGTTTCACTAACGGCCTCTCCAAAGGTTCACGAACGGCCTCTCCAAAGGTTCACCAACGGCCTCATTCAAGGGTTCACTAATGGCCTCATCAACGAATTTCACTAACGGATTCGTCCTCAAAAGTTCACCAACGGCCTCTTCAAAGGTTCACCAACGGCCTCATCAACGAATTTCACTAACGGATTCGTCCTCAAAGGTTCACCAATGGCCTCTCCAAAAGGTTCACTAACGGCCTCGTTCAAAAGGTTCACTAATGGCCTCATCAAGGAATTTCACTAACGGATTCGTCCTCAAAGGTTCACCAACGGCCTCTCCAAAAGGTTCACTAACGGCCTCATTCAACATATTCAGCCGGCAGGTTCACCTAACGAATCATGCCACCCCCTCTATCAACAAAAGCCGCTCACACAGGGAGCGCACCACTATCTCTCGCAATTTCAAATTCCTGCTTTCATCGAGTCTTTGCTTTTTTCTTGGTGATGTCCTCGGCGGGTGTTTTTTAACTTTTGTCGACACGTTTTGCTTGGCAATCCACGTCGCCGAGGGGCTCTGTAGACAACCCACCTTGGACCGCTCACCCCGATTGCACATTTGATCTTGTGTTTCTCCCCATTTTAAGTGTTTCTCGTTAGTTTCTGTCACTTCCGTTAAGTTCCTGACTGACTTCGTTAAGTCCAGGGACTAAACTGAATAACAGGCCTGACTTTCTAGTCCATTCTGTCAAAATTGTCTTCTCTGAGTCGCGCCCCTCCGACAAGAGGAGCCAGACGCGCGCGCCTCCCGCCCCCAACGCAGGAAGCGCGCGCCTCTGGGTGTCAGTTACAGATTTCTGGCCAGGATTCTCTCCCTTGCTCAATTTACAGGATTTTACCCGGGAAGGATTTCTTGGTGACTGAGTTTTGGCACCAAAAACACCTCTCTTTCCCCTATAAAAACCTCCCTTTACCTCCATTTTCAAGGGACGAAAACTTGAGACAAAAATTGATACAAAAACTTTGACCAAAAAGGACCGAAAGACCTTGACTTTACCAAATTTCCTACTTTCAAAGCATTTTCCAAAGGATTTCTCCAAGTAATTCAACAAGAAGTGTTTGAAGTCTCTTGAAGTCTAGGTAAAGCTATTTCTTTCCCCTTCTCAACTTCATCTCTTTTCTCTTTCTTTTTGTATTATCAAAGTGCAATCACCCAAATCATTTTGGGACATGACTCTAATGATCACCTCATCTCATTGAGGTTGGTTAAAGAGTTATCTCCTACATTCCAAACTCTATTTTAAACCCCTTTTTATGATTTAAAGAAGAAGAAGAACGTTTATCATTCATGTAGATTTTGATCAAGCAAGACCAACTTTAGTTGGGCGAGATGGGTGTTTCGGTACTTCCCATCTCGTAATCTAACCCCCGAACCTCAAAACAAGGAATCTCTGTTTTCGTAATCAAACTCAGGCTATTATCAATAGGTTTTTCTTATGTTCCTCAAAACATAGGTGGCGACTCTAAACAATCTAAAAACAAGTTAGACATCCTAGGATAATTCACTGCTCTAGCCAAGTTGTGGTTTCCCGGGGTATCTACACTATCCTTAATGTCTCTCAAAAGGGATGTCAAAAAGCCCTCTTGTCAAGTGTACCCGTACTCGTTCCCCCAATCAAGGATGGACCTTTCTCGCAATCAATGATGGCACTCAAGGGGCTATGGTCAAGTCTTAAAGGCTCCCTCGGCAAGAAGCAATTCACTTCAATGTCCCCAGCAACATTTGAAGCTTTATACCGAAAGGTCTCAAGGGGCTTCGCAATCTACAAATCTTTTGGGCCACGACTTTACAGTAATTCAAGCAAAGGGCAATATTGGGCTTCGTAATTAGCAAGCTTTTGGGGCAGTGGTACCCGAGCAATGCAATTTGGGAGTAGTCTTATGGCTCCATGAAAGGGATCAAACTTCAATGGTCCCTCAACGGTTCCAGTCAAAAGGCCTCTTGGTTTTAAATGAAGGCTCCGATGATATGAATTTGATAATTCTTGTTAGAAATCACAGCGAGATTCTGAAGGAAGTCTTAGAGAAAAGGAAAAAGATTCAATATGCTAGACTCACCCGGCTGAGTTATAGCGGGCAATGCCAATATGTTAACTCTATATGCAGAGTTACGGCCAATCCCAATGTTTTTCCAATACAGCACCCCCTTCTCCAAGATCAAAAGCACAGGCTGCATCCGAATATCCACCGTCAGTTCAACTCAAGAAGACTCGAGCAAACATACCGTTCGAGACTTTATCACACCAAGACCTTATCATCTGTAACAACATCACCATCTCCCACGAGACGTCTCCTGAAGACCGTACAACATTTTCAACATGGACCTTCCGCCATTTGGGTATCAACCACAAAAAGGGCCATCCATCTCCAAGAAAGAGAAAGAAGGAGATCGCCTTCAAGAATTCTTCCCAATAACGCCATCCGCTCCCAACACAATGCTAAGCCGATTCCAATAAAATTTGAGGCTTCACACCGAAAGGTCTTCACATCCCGCCATCTACAAACTTGACAAGCCCATGACATTTGGGGCTTAGCAATCTCTCAAATCTTGGTATCAATGATCTTCTCTTGGGGCTTGCCCACGTCGATAACAAAAGACAGTTTATTTGAATGGGCTAAGAGTTGATTCATCTTGGGGGCTTTATAAGCCACTCAAAGTTCAGCATTCGAGGGGCTTTACAATAAGCAACCCCTTGATATCTCGGCATCAATAGTCCCTTTTGAAGCCCCATAATCGACAAATCTCTTGGGGCTAGACATCAATTTCGTTGGACACCACGGCAACAATGACAACATTCAAGCAAGGCAATCCGGACTTCGATCGAACATGACTTGATCTTGGGTTGGCTTTACAAACCCACAATGGTCAAAATGGTTCACCCACGAACTAAAAAAAATTATTTTTCCCACATGCGTACATATTCTATTCCTACATAAAAAAAAAAAAAAAAGACAAAAAGAATTTTCTTTTTTCTTTTCTTTGTCTCCTTATTTGCGCAAAAATGTGTGCATCATTTTATCTTGCTCTTAGATTCCTCCCTAGCATTCCCCAGCATCCTTGAACTACGCTGGTCTTATTCCTTCTAAGGGATACGTAGGCAGCCTTTTGGCACGACCAACCCATCATCCGGAATACTGTCCCACCGACACTCTATCAAAGCGAATTCATCATCAAAGGCAGCGACACTCTCCGCCAAAGCATCTACCACAACATCACGATTCCATGCAACGATAATGGTAAGTGAAGGTATGAACATCATTCATCTCAAGCAATCTCTGCTTTCAAAAATCACTTCACACACAGAATCACTTTACTTCTCCCTCATGCAAAAGTGATTCAAAATCACATCACACCACGAGCACGATTTCGCTCAATCTTCACACTTCATGCATCTTCTTGCACAAACACATATACCTGCAAAGCACACATATAACAGGTCCACCACGAAGTTAACAACATCCGCTACTCAAGGCACTTCATCCCCAGTAGAATATGGTCCACAGTCAACCATGCCCGTATCCCCACGAAAAAGCCAACAACAACTGCAGCTCTAGACAGCAATTTGGTCCACGGTGATCCCGCAATAAGTAAAACGGATCCCGCATCAGCAAACGGATCCCGCTTCAGCAAACGGATCCCGCCTCTAGCAAACAGATCTCGCATCAGTAAAACGGATCCCGCTTCAGCAAACGGATCCCGCATCAGCAAACGGATCCTGCCTTAGCAAACGGATCCCGCATCATCAAACGGATCCCGCCTTAGCAAACGGATCTCGCCTCCAGTAAACGGATCCCGCCTTAGCAAACGAATTCCACCTCTAGCAAACGGATCCCGCACCAGCAAACGGATCCCGCCATCAGCAAACGAATCCCGCCTTAGCAAACGGATCCCGCTTCAGCAAACGGATCCCGCCATATCCTTTCTATATCAATAAAGCCGCTCACACAGGGAGCGCACCCTTATCCTTCGCAAATTTCAAATTCATGTTTTATCGAGTCTTTGTTTTCTCTTGTCGATGTCCTCGACGGTTGTCTTTCTTTCGTCGACGCGTTTTGCTTCGCAATCCATGTCGTCGAGGGGCTCTGTAGACACCCCTCTTTGGACCTCTCACCCCGATTGCATACATAGTATTTTTATTTAACTTATTTTTGTTAATTTCTATTACTTCGGTTAAGTTCCTAACTGATCCCGTTAGTTTTGGACTAAACTGCATAACAGAATTAACTTTAGAGTCATTTCTATCATTCTGTCTTTTCCACCCGCGGGCGCTTTCGACACTGTTTGTGGGCTGCGCGCGCATCTCGCCCCTAAAGCGGGACTCGCGCGCCTCCCATTATGGCAGTAACGGATTGCAACTTATTTCCCTCCCTTTTCTTATTTACAACATCTCTTCTTGATCACAAAAGAGCCTCTTTTTACCTCCACATTCATCCCCCCTAGTTTTATAACCTCCAATCCCATTATTCTAGCCATTTCTTAAAAACAAAATATTTCTTTTTACTATTATTTGATTTTCTTTTATTTATTTCATTTAATATTTTATTTATCTTATTTTCTATTGGTCAATTCCATCTCACATGGATTGATCATTTTCCCTCCAACCTTTCCCTCTCTTTTCTACCTATAAAAACCACCTTCTTCTACCTTAGAAATGACCTTTTTTTTTATTGGAATTTTCTCTACACATACACTATACACAAATCCTCTCAACAAGATTTCTCTACAAAACACTACACAAAGTGTTGCACAACATTTTCTCTACAGCAACACCATCTTCAAATCAAGGTTTAAAGTCCTTCTTCTTAAGGTACAACTTCCCTTTTTCTTCTTCTTATTTTATTCATGTCTAGTAAATGTATGCAATCTCCATAAAAAGGGATACAACCAAAAGGCCACTTCACTATTGAAGTTTGGTGAAGGTTACGTCCCAACATTTTAATTCCACTTTAATTTACATTCTCATTTCCTAATGTAATTACCTAGCGATAATTCGACATGTAATCTTTAGCATAAATTAATAAATAAAACAATTCTCTTTTATTTCTCTTTTATTTTCCCCTTTCTTTTCATTTTAATTGTTAGCACTTTTTATTAAGGACAATTAACATTAGAACACCAAAAGTAGCAAGACCCGCGTAAGCGGGGCGGAGTGGGTGTTTAAGTACTTCCCTCTCCATAACCTAACACCCAAACCCCTCATCCCAAAGAATCTCTGTTTTCGTAAATCAAACTTAGGCTCATAAACATTAGGTTTTCTTATGTTCCTAAAAAACGTGGGTGGCGACTCTAAAATCAAGTAAACATCCTAGGTAATTCACGCGCTCTAGCCAAGCCGTGGTCCCCCGGGGTATCTATAGTACCTGTCTCATCATTCTCAGTAGAATTATCAGAATCATTTGGAACCAAATGTGGCTCAAGGAGAGAATTCTCATCAAAAGTAACATGCACAGATTCTATAATTACTAGAGTAGTTCTATTAAAAACGCGAAAATCTTTTAAATGTTTGACATACCCAACAAAAATACCTTCATCTACTTTGGCATCGAATTTACCTCTATGATCTGCACCGTTGTGGAGGATAAAACATTTGCAACCAAAAATCTTGAAGAAAGTAATGTTGAGCGCTCTTCCTCTCCATAGCTCATATGGAGTTTTGTTGTAGGCTTTGTTGATGAGGGATCTATTCTGAGTAAAGCAAGCAGTGTTGACGGCTTCTCCACAAAAATTCTTTGGAAGCTTTGCTTATGCTATTATTGTTTTTCCTGCCTCAATCAACGTTTGGAATCTTTCCACAACGCTATTTTGTTGAGGAACTCCAGCAGCAGAAAAATTGTGATCAATCCCATGGTCATCACAATATTGAGCAACACTGTTATTCTTAAATTCAGTTCCATTGTCTGATCTAAGGCTCACGATGTCGTCTTCTTTTTTAGTTTGGAACTTTCGAAAGAGAGCAGTCAAGATATCATAGAATTCATCTTTGGATATCATCATTTCTACCTATGTGTATCTTGAGTAGTCATCCACCACAACTAAAGTATACCTGTTTCCTCCAATGCTTGTGGTGGTGACAGATCCAAACAAATCCATGTGAAGCAGTTGTAAACTCTTTGAAGTTGATGGCGTATTCTTGTTGGAGAAAGACTGCTTAGGTTGTTTACCAAGCTGGCATGCTACGCATTTTCTATCATGATGATCAGCTACTTTGGGAAGTCCTTTGGCAAGATTTTCCCAACCTAGCTTAGCCAAATATTTGAAGTTCAAATGGCTTAAGTGCTTATGCCATAGCCAGCTGCTTTCACTTATATTCTTTGCTACAAAATAGAGATTAGTGATTAAATTTACAGCATTAAGATCAATAATGTAAACATTAGCCTTACGAGTCCCTATGAGCAAAGAGAGTCTGGATATGCCATCTTTGATAAAGTTGTGCGTTGAAGTGAAATGGCATTCTAGTCCTTTATTGCAGAATTGTGATATGGAGAGCATGTAGTTCTTGAGGCCTTCTACAAAAGCAACTTTTTCAATGCAAACTTTATCATTTCTGATTCTTCCATATGCAACTATGTTCCCTTTGTTGTTGTCCCCAAAAGTTACTGAGGCACCTCTTCCTTCACGCACATCTTCAAGAGCATTGATATCTCCAGTCATGTGTCTAAAATATCCACTGTCGAGATACCATATATGCGCTTTAGCTTGTGAAGAATTCGCAGTGAAGCAGGAGACCTGAAAGATAAACATTAAAGCGCAGGTCCCCTTTATTCTTGGGTCCTAGAGTTAGCAACTTTTGACAACCCACTCTTGCTTAACCTTAAGATTTTTATGTCCCTTGGCATTTGGAGCGAATCGCAAAAGGCATTCTGCAGCCTTGTGACCTAAACCATCACACACAACACAATGATGAAAGCCACTTATAGATTGGGTTTTTACAAATTCTTTACTATTCTTTGGTTTAGCATTCTGAACTGGATCAGATGAACTAGCTTTGACAAACACCATCTTTTTAGGTTTGGGTGCGCTTTTCTAAAGAATGCGCATCTGGCATTGAGGCGTATGGCTTTCATGCGCATGGCTCTTCTACGTAGATTTGACATTTGAAGTTGAAGCGCAACCATAATAAGAATATGAGTTGTCAAGCGCATGTTCAATTTTAGGTTTTCCCTTAGCTTTTCTAGTTTGCTTCTTTGGGTAGACATAATGGAAATTTTGTCTCTAGACTTTCTCTTATCCTTTACCCATTGGAATAGAATGATTTGCTTTAGGAATTTCATGAGTTTGCTGGGGAGTAAATTCCTTTCCTTTTCAGAGCAAACGGCGCATTTAAAGTTCTCACTAGTTAAGAACCCCAAACCTTCCTTTTCTCCATTGGCCTTTTGGGATTCTAGAATTTGATCCATAGTGACACGAGATTTGGTCCACTCAGAAGTGATCTTTGTGAGATCAGCTACTTGAGCAGCCAGCTCTTCATTTCTAACTTTAAATAGAGCATTTTTATCTATCAAGAAACGGTTCTTTTCAGTAAGAGGAGTCATGCTCTTCATCTGCTCCTTAAGGAGGGTGATCTCAGATTTTAAAAAAGTTTTCTCCATCTTAAAATGTGAAACTTCTACAATTGATAAGTCCACTGCTTCTTTCATAGAATTGAATTTCTTGATTACCTTTCCAGCTTGTTGAAAAATAGACCCGCACTCAGCAGCAGAGTAATCTTTTTCTTTTACAATTTCAGCAGGAACTTCAACATATCCTTTGTGCGGTTGCGCAACTACAACTTTCTTTGATAAGTCTGCTCTGGCAAATAGATACTTTCCATTCTGTCTGCTCGGAGTTAAATGTCCCATTTCTACAAGTTTTGTAATTGTAGGGCCTTTTTTCTTTGCTATTGTCCTTGGCGCATTCAGTGGGTTCATGTCTGGAACATCATTTTCTGAATCGCTATCATCATTAGCATTGGACATTAAACAGAGCAGTACATCCTCAGAATCATCATCATCACTGTCTTCAGTGTCAGTCTCTATCCATGTCTTGAGTTCCTTTTTAGCGCAGTCTTCTTCAGCAACCATTCCTCGCTGCTTAGACGATCTCTGCCCGTTGTTCCTTTTCATGTACTCAAATTTTAGAGTAGGGCATTTCGATGCAATGTGACCATGCTTTCTACAGTTGTAGCAGACCAATTCATCATCTTTCTTTGAGTATCTACCTCGAGAAAACTTTGCTGGTATTTTACTCGAAGACCCAGGTTTTGAAAATTTCCCGAACTTTTGAAATCGCTTTACAAACATAGCGAAATCAACATCATCCATTTCACGTAAAGAGGAGGTAGATATTTTGTCAGAGGTTTGAGCAGGCGCAGGTTTCTTTTGCGCAACCATTGAAATTAATTTTCCATTTCCTTCAGTTTCATCAATTTGTTCAAGTTTTAGCTCATACACTTTTAAATTAGCATACAAGCTGAGTAGAGGACAGATATCTAGAAATCCATAATCTTCTAGATGACTTGCTTTGTGAACATATCTAGATCCAAGCAAATCTAAGAATTGAGCATTAATTTCTTTGTTTGTGAATTTCTTTCCTAGAGATATACATGAGTTTACAATTGCACAGTAACGATCATAAGTTTGTCTCAGGGTTTCTCCATCAATTCTGATGAAGCAGTTGAACTTTCTTTGCACAACAAGTCTCTTGTTTTCCTTGTTGAATTTGTCTCCTTTAGCATAGCCTTCAACAGCATCCCATAGCTCCTTTGCAGTTGCGTAGCTCACGATTTGATTGTGCACGGAAAGGTCCATGGGGCTTAGAATTATGTTCCTTTCTCTTCCACCATAACCAACCCATTTCTTTTCTTCATCTGTCCATTCATCCTTGGGCTTCTTGATATTAGGATTTTCCTTGTTTGTAGTAGCATCAGAGTTTGCCTTCATGGGAACATAAGGCCCTTCAAGAACAATGTCATAGAGGATCTTGTCGATTGAAGAAAAATGAGTAAGCATGCAGTGCTTCCAGATGTCGAAGTGATCTTCGTCGAGCGCATGAACATGCAAATATTTAGCCATTGCCAAAGATTTTGAATCCATGTTGAATCGGCACCCAAGCTGTTAATCTTGAAAACAAAACTATTTTATGAAGGTGTTTGCTCTGATACCACTTGTTAGTCCCAAATGGGCAACAAGGGTATGAAAAATAGCTAGAGGGGGGGTGAATAGCTGTTTTGAAATTATTTTCATACCCATTTGCAAATTAATGGGTTATGTGCACAGTTCTCAAATAAGCTAAGTATTGTGCCCAGAGAGAGTGTGAAATGCACAGCGGAAATTAAAGCAGCTACTGCGCAGGGTATACTGCGCAGAGACTAAATACTCACGCGCTAGTTTGGCTAAAAGAGTTGGATAAAAATGTGCTAAGGCAATAAGCAGTAACAAACACAGAAGAAACAATAGCAATCTGATAAAATCAAACAAAGCAATAATTCAGAAATAAATAAGCAGGAAATAAATAGCAGGAACAAAGAACAAGCTATTTGGAAAAGTTCGATCGATGAAAGATCTATGTCCTCTACCAAGATGGTTAGTCTTGGATTTTCTAACTATAAGAATTATATTGATATGAGGAGATTTTACAAGATTACAATGAATCAACACTCAAATCAAAATATATACTATGAAGAGAAAATCCTAGACTAAACCTATGTATCTCAAAAAGTAAGATCTAAATGATCAAAACTTCAAGAGGTGTGTGTGTGTCAGAAATTATGGGCTCTTTGAATCTATGAGATGAAGAGCACGAGGAATTCTGGGTGTTACAAGGCTTAGGATATGGGTAGGAGTTTAAAGGTATGAAGGTTTGAAGGTTGTTCTTGTGAATCTGGGATTTAAGCAGCAATCTTCAGAACTTCAAAGTTTCTCTTAGGAATCAAAAACTCAAGCAACTTGGAAATGAAGAAGAGGATGATATTTATAGCTGAGAGCTTAAAACTAGCCGTTGGAGCTCTGAGCAAGGACAATGTGTTGGCACAATATAATTGTTGCGCATGTGTCCTTTGTAGCCGTTGGAGACAGAGCATGAAGACAAAATTCAAATCTTCTTCTAAAAGGTCGATAGCTATCTTTATTTGAAATATTTCATGTAAGCGCATCTCCATTATTGGATTTGTTGAGTGTGCTAGTTTTGTCGTTTCTGCACACCTCAGCACTATTGGCTTTTGATAAGCGTACATCATCTTCACGCTTTCCTTGTTTAGGAATCTGAGAACATTGAAAGCTGAGCAGGATTCAGTGCTGCGCATGGAAGTCATGAGCAGAGATGTCCTGCACAGTGATGATCTGCACAGTGAGCAATGTCCTGCTTAAGAAATCTTTGGTTCCTTTTTTGGTCCAAGCCCTATATTCTATGCCTATACTACAAAAAGGACTAAGCTAAAAATTGAAGTTATTAAACTTCTTACATAGGGTCCTAAAGTCCATAAAATACTGATAGGTGATGGTATCAATAAATTCTAACATATTTAGGAAGGCTAAGAAATAAGCATACCCAACAGTATGAAACTCTATCTAAATTTCACCTAGAAAAGGGATTCAAACATGGTAAGATTGACACAACTCTATTCATTGTTAAATATCATGATCATACTTTACTTGTTCAAATATATGTAGATGATATTATTTTTTGTTCTACTAATGAATTATTATGTAAGCGTTTTGAGAAACTCATGAAAGCAAATTTGAGATGAGTATGATGAGAGAATTAACATTCTTCATTGGACTACAAATCAAACAATGTGCTGAAGGCATCTTCCTCAACCAAGCAAAGTACACAAAAGATCTCAACAAGAAATTTGGATTTGAAAATGCAAAGGCATACGACACTCCCATGGCTACTAGCAACAAGACAGATAAAGACTTGAAATGTAAGAATGTTGATCAAACCTTATACAGAGGTATGATTGGCTCTCTCCTATACTTAACTGCTAGTAGGCCTGATATCATGTTTAGTGCTTGTGTTTGTGCACGCTATAAAGAAGATCCCATAGAAGCACATCTTATAGATGTAAAATGTATTATTAGATATCTATCTGAGACTATTAACCTTGGACTTTGGTATTCCAAATATTCGAATTTGATCTTATAGGTTACTAAAATGCAGACTATACAGTATGCACCATTGACAGGAAAATCACAAGTGGAGCATGTCATTCCTTGGAAATCGACTAATTTCATGGGCAAGCAAGAAACAAGCCAAAGCAAGAAACAAGCCTCAGTCTCTGTATCTACCATAGAAGCTGAATATATAGCTGCTGGAAGCTGCTGCTGCTAGAAGCTGCTGCTGCTAGAAGCTGCTGCTGCTGCCAAGTGTTATGGATGAAGCAACAATTAGTTGACTATGGAATCAAAGAAGAAAATTTTCCAATCTATTGTGACAATACATCTACCATTGTTGTCTCCAATAACCCTGTCATGCATTCTAAGACCAAATACATTGATATCAAATACCACTTTCTCAAGGATAATGCTGAAAAAGGTAATATCCATCTGGAGTATGTGAGTACTGATAATCAAATTACAGATATTCTCACCAAGGCTCTTGACTCCAAGAGATTTAGGTATTTAAGAGGAGAAATAGGTATGCTTGAACTCTAAATTACCTTGTTCATATGTTTTTATGTACTAATGTTTGTGTTCTCTACAAGATCAATATATTGTAGGTATTAAGGTCAGACAACTCACGGTCAGTGAGTCTTGGTCACCTTGTCCCACAAATGACCGCATTCTCAAATGACAGCATCTCAAACTGACTGCATCAAAACTTGCTTCAAATCTAAGTTGCCACATGATGACAACCTATTTCAAGGTTTTGAAGAAACCTATGAAGGTTGAAAATGGTGATATGTGTTCACTACTTTATAGAAGCAAATGATTGACCAAGGTAAGCTTCAACCGACTGCATCTTGCACGGTCGATGCACACCTACCGCATTCTAAGGACCCCATGTAAGTCTTTCTAACTTAGAGAATTTTAGGATATTGTGACTCACCTACCTCAAGGGTATTAAGGTAATTTCCATTTTTCCTCGCTTTTAATTTAATTCAAATCATTTGGAAACATTAAATTTTAGCATTTACTTTTATTCCTCAAATCATCATGAGTCGTCATTGGTTGTCTTGAAAAGACAAAAGTACAGTTTGCATTTATTGAGATAGGACAACCTAGGTCAATTCTGACATTCTGCAGAAGTTAACCCCCACTTCTCCATCATCTGTCCTCTGCAACCCCTAACACAAACCATTCCACCATCCTCTTCTCCACTACTCTGCCCCTTCCTACTTTTCTGCTAAAGCAAAAAAATAAAAATTCTCACTCTAAAACCTCTCTCTACCCGCCTTCTATCTCTCAACTTTCTTTCTATATAATGGCTCCTAAAAAGCAACAAAGAAGTCTTCCAAATCTATCGAGGCTGTTGAAGATCAACAACATGAGTCTCTTCCCTCTCAATCCACCTCTCAAGTCATAGTTATGGAATGATTTCTGAATTTTAATGTTCTTCATTTTCTAGGTTTTGTGCTTGGTGGGTTTCAACACCCCTTCATATTCTATGTTGATTCTTCTGATTCATGGGATAATGCTGTTATAAAATCACGTGTTTTAATCTTATTGGTGTTTGTAATATCTCCTTTTCACGATTTCATGGTAGTTTCATCTTAGATTTTAGTTTGTTTCAATCCAAATGGGTTTATGAAATTTTATTCGGCTTTTCATTTTTCTCTTCTGATTTTTGAGTTTAATGTTGCTTTCTTCATGAAATTCCAATGATTTTTGTGCTTAATCAGACTCTAGGATACTAGAAATCTGGTTTCCTTAAATTTTTGTTCATTTTTTGGCAATCTGGGTTTGTTGAACATGTATGATGATCGTTGTGTTCTTGATAGTGTTCTTCGTGTTCTTTTCAAAACTACTTTTTGATCGAATCTTGTTTTACCCTTTTATAAATTTGTTGTTTGTCTACTATTCATGGCTTAATCAATTTTAGCTAAACTTCTTAAGTGTTTGCGGTAACCTCGTCTAATTACCCTTACCGCGTTCCAACTCTACTGTGCCATACGTGACCATGCTCATCTACCGCTGTAAGATACCCACGGGAAAATACAAATAGTTCCCTCAAGAATCAAATACGGAACTTTCAATGTTTAACGGAGTCGCCACGTTAGTTTAACTTTAAACTCAAACTTAACGAAAAATGGTTAGAGACAAAGGATTCGGAGGTCAGGGTACGCTTTGGGAAGAACTCAACCGGTAGTTCACCCAAAGTGCCTTGGAAAAACCGAGTCTCCCTAAAGTTTGTTAAAAATTGACTTTTAACAAAATCAGTTAGAAACTTAACAAAAAAGGGTTGTTTTTTTAAACAGTTTAACAGAAAAGGGAAAGACTGAAAAATCACCCCTCTGACCAAACTAGCCGTACGACTGGGAAGGTCATCCCCGGGGTTTTTGCAGATTGTCAAGAAATCAGTCCAGTTTCAGGCAGAAACAGAGCATTCTGCTGAAACTGAACTGTTTTACATCTTTCCAGTTTATTTACTCACACAAAGCTTGTATTAAATCATCCCTATGCTCTTAATCACTAACTAAACATCACAACACAAGGTTTTGGGTGTGATCAAGGAAATAATTGGGGAAAAATTAAGAAACGTGATGAACATGGCATTTGAGCCAAAATCATCATTTGGATGGTTAAAGATGGCAACTTTAACATCCAAATGGATGGTTCATCCAAGGAAAACCTTGGAGAGGTAAGAAATCGACCTTTGGATGGATAAAGATTGAGTCTTTACCATCCAAAGGGACTTTAATGGAGTTAGATCAAGGTTTGAATGATAAAGATTGAAACTTTATCATCTAAACTGTTGGTGTTGTATACTCTAGGCACGTTATGAGAACGATTAATGTTATCTATTGATTATGTTTTAATAAAAATATTGAATGTTTGATTATTATATCCTTTGCATGTTTATTATAATAATCCCCGTCCCTGATAATTATGATTAATTGTTAGTATAAGTTTGATAGATAATCATATGATGATTATGATGTATGGGATACAGTTAAACTTATGGGTATTTGTTGGAGAACAAATACTGGACTGACCCGTATGAGATTTATATCATGGTCACAATGTCATAATTAAGTCTCATATAGTTATATTACTGGAATCTTTAGACTTGAGGTTATTACAGTCTTCCACTTGATGAACATTATGTTTGACATATTCAAATGTTACCTCTAACCGGGTAGTTATAAAGAATATGATTGGCATAATCAGAATCATGTGGGGAAGAGTAATAAGCCAAGAAAGGATTTGTTCCTCGTCAAGAGAGATGTCAAGCTTTGGCCACACGATGAATGGTATTGACGAAATGCATGGCCGTGCTCAAATAAGATTTGTCTTATCAATACATTCGGGATCGAGAAAGCATTAGACTATGTAAGTTGACCATTGACCAAGGCTTACGTTCAATATACATCGTGAAACAAAGAGATTGTAATATCTTCTATAAAGGATTCGCGAACTTTGACAAGTTATATTAATTGGGTAGTCATGATGGCTTGCTAGAGTCTGCTTATGATTTATGAGTACAAATGTGTTTAGGCTCATTGCCAACTTAATATAATCCTATGGGGTCACACACAAAAGAACGAATTGTTTAAAAGGCTAAAAATGACTTTCTGCTGGTGCTCGGCCGAGCACCTCAAAGGACTCGGCCAAGCAAGAGAAACAGAAGGGTAAAATTTAGAGGCGCTCGGCTGAGCACCTCAAAGGACTCGGCCGATCAGGTCCTGTTTGGGCCAGAATTCCTGATTACGTATTATGACGGGTTTTAACCTATTGCTCCTAAAGGGTTTAGGTTAAATGAATTTAAATACCTCTCCTAATAACCTAATCAGATACGATTGATACCTGATCAATTTAGAGAGCCTCCAAGAGAGAAAATATATTCTTCTTCTTCTTCCCAAGAACAAGAATCATAGTTTTCATATAGCTTTCATAATAGAAATAGTTTCTATTGTGTCTAGCAATCCGGATCAAGATTAGTTCTTTAGATTCGTTCGCGTGTGGATAAACATAGAGGGCGTTGGCATCAACTCCTCTAAGTTCGTGATCCAAGTTTTGCGGTCATGTTCCTAGGTTCGTGATTCAAAGAAGCGCGAAGAACAATGATTGAAGATCTTAGAATTTTAAAGCTCCATTACGGTTAGTGTTCTAAATTCATCTCCGCACTAATTTAATCATCTTGAATGGATCTAGACTTTGGGATTATTCCGCTGCGCATGTTTGTGCAAAACCCAACAGTGGTATCAGAGCCCCGTTCATCATGGTTATTTTAATAATAACATTTTAATGATATAATTGGATTATATGTGTTGGCATGCTATTTGAATTTAGTTCATGATGTTTATGTGATCTGAATTTTATGTATGTATATGAGATATATGGAGATCATAAAATCGCACCGTTTAAATACGTTATGTGGGTTCTAAGATTGGAATAATAATTTGATTATTATGTTCCTTATGATTATCAAAAATTAATTGGATTGATTTGTTGATGATCTTTGATTCATGAATAAATTGTTTATTCAAGATTTTGATGAACATGGTGATTTGATCATCATGAACACCAAACCCTAATTGAATCGGGAAAGCAATTTTAGGATTAAAATTGGAAAAGAAAAATCTGTTCTGACGGTATGCTCGGCCGAGCACCTTATAAGACTCGGCCGAGCAGAAGGGATCAGAAGGTACGTTTTTCTGAACAAAAAGGTGCTCGGCCGAGCACCTTAAAGGACTCGGCCGAGCAGAATGATTTTGGACAGAATTAGTTTTTCAGATGGCTGGTTTTTGAAACCGTGTTTCCTGAAAACAAATCTTAAGGTCAAAGTAACAAATTGATGAGACAAAATAATTTAGAATCGAATTACATTATGTAAGGGATTGTGGATGCCTTTTGGCTTAGTTTCGACCTTACATAGTTGTTTCTTCTAGTTTCTAAATTTGGTACGGGATTGTGGATGCCTTTTGGCTTAGTTTTGACCGTACAATCGTGCTCTCAATCATGTGTTAAAGAATTTATCCCCATAAATCAATCATATGAAATCATAGTATAATTAATTGGATTAATTAAATTATTAACCGATGCTTTATGTGTTTATATTATGTGACTATAAACATGTTACCATGCTATATGATGTGAACCTTCTTTAAAATTTAAGTTCCGTGCTGATTAAAACACTTGGGATTACATGGGTAATTTCATTCGCGCTCTAACCATCGCGAGGTGCATTGATTTTATTCATGTATGAACAAGATGAGTGAAAGAGTGATTCCTATGTGTTTAAAGTGGGTTGACTTAATTAGGCTATCAAAAGAGTTTTGGGCCTAAGGCACAGATGAGATTAAAACATGCATGACATATGATATCTTGATATAATCTCATAAAAGATCTAAGAGTCATATATGATATGATTGATAAGGAGTTATCTACCTAAATAGTTTAATTTTATGCATCTTGCCATCGCGGACGTAAAATTAAATGAAATATGAATCTTAGCCCAATTAAATTATGTTATACATTGGACGTATATGAAGGTTATATAATTTAGTGGGAGTATTTGTGAAATACTAATATTTGTAATATTTGTAAAAACTAAGTTGGCACTTATATTTAATTATATGTTTGCATAATTGTAGATAATGGCTCAAAGTACAAATTTATCATTCCGATCTATCCTTGAGAAGGAAAAACTTCAAGAAAATGGAGCTAACAACACAGATTGGATCCGTAGCCTTAGAATTGTTCTAAAGCATGAGGACAAGCTCTATATTCTTGATGAGCCCGTTCCTGAAGCTAAACCTGCTTCTAATGCACCCGAGGATGAGAGAAACGCCTACAAGAAACACAAAAGTGATTCTCGTGAGGTGGGTTGTCTTATGCTTGCGGCCATGTGTTCAGAACTTCAGAAGACTCTTGTACACTTATAGGCATTTGACCTTACTGCTTCGTTGAAAGATATGTTTCAAGAACAAGCAAGGCAAGATAGGTTCGACACTATAGCTGCCTTGGTCTCATGCAAGATGAGCGAAGGGTAGGCTGTAGGCCCTCATGTTCTTAAGACCCTCATGTTCTTAAGATGAAGGCTTATTTTGAGCATCTAGAGAGACTTGGCCATCCCATTTATGTTGAGTTGGCCACTGATTTTATACTTAATTTATTGCCCAAAATCTATAATTAGTTCGTCATGAACTTTAATATGCATGAGATGGATAAGTCCCTGTTTGAGTTGCATGGGATGCTTAAGACAGCGGAAAATAAAATCGGTAAAGAAGTCGCTCCTGTGCTCATAGTGTCAAAGGAAGGAAAAGGCTTTAAAGGCAAAGGAAAATGGGTTGGTCATTGGAAAAGAAATTGCAAGGTTTATAAGGAAGATTTAAAGAAGAAGAAGAAGAGCAGTGGGACTGCATCTACTTCAGGTATCTATGTTATAGATATTCTACTTTCTACTTCTAGCTCCTGGGTATTAGATACTGGATGTGGATCTCACATTTGTTTAAATGTGCAGGGACTAAGGAATATATGATGTCATTTTACCTAGCGGATTAATTCTTGTTTTGAACAATTGTTATTTGGTTCCGAATTTAAGTAGAAATATTATTTCAGTTTCTTGTTTGGATAATGAAGGTTATATTTTTCTTATTAAGAATAAGAAGTTTTCTATTTATTTAAATGAGATGCTTTATTGTACTGCATGTTCATTTAATTGCCTTTATGTTCTTGATGTTGAAAGTGAGAATAATGAGAATATTTATAATGTAAATAAGAAATCCAAACCTAATGATGTAAATCATACTTATTTGTGGCATTTCCATCTTGGTCTTATAAATGAGAAGCGTATTCAAAACTCCATGTGAACGGACTTTTAGATTCACATGATTTTGAATCATATGAAACTTGTGAGTCTTGTTTACTTGGAAAGATGACAAAGACACATTTTACTAAGAGTAGTGAAAGGGCTAGTGACTTATTGGGACTCATACATACTGATGTGTGTGGACCAATGAGGAGCAGTGCTAGGAGAGGATATCAATACTTCATAACTTTTACTGATGATTTTAGTAGATATGGCTATGTCTACTTACTGAAACATAAAAGTGAGTCTTTTGAGATATTTAGAATATTTCAAAATGAAGTACAAAATCAAATTTGCAAAACTATTAAAGCACTTCGATCCAATCATGGTGGAGAATATTTAAGCCAAGAATTTGACAGTCATCTTAAATATTGTGGAATTGTTTCACAATTAACTCCACCCGGAACACCACAGTGGAATGGTGTGTCTGAGCGGAGAAATAGGACTTTATTGGATATGGTATGCTCCATGATGAGTCAAGTTGATCTTCCTTTATCTTTTTGGGGACATGCACTAGAAACTGCCGCTCTTACACTAAATAATGTTCCAACAAAATCTGTTCCAAAGACACCATATGAGATGTGGAAAGGAAAGAAGCGTAATCTTTCTTTTATGAAGATTTGGGGTTGTGAGGCGTATGTCAAGAGGCTTATCTCTGACAAACTCACACACAAGTCTGATAAATGTAATTTCATGGGATATCCTAAGGAAACTAAAGGATACTATTTTTACAACCGCACGGACAATAAAGTGTTTGTTGCACGAGATGGTGTTTTTCTAGAGAAAGAGTTTCTCTCTAAAAGAACTAGTGGGAGTAAAATTAGTCTTGAAGAGGTTCAAGAACCCGAAAATTACATGGAACATAATGTTGGATCTGAACAAGTTTCACAAGGAGTTGTGGAACCTATTCAGAATACTCAAGTTCCTCGCAGAACTGGTAGGATGCGATCCGAACCTGAGAGATATGGATTTCTCATGACGGATAGCAATGAAGTGGAAGTCATAGTTGATGACGAACCTACTTCCTACCAAGAAGCGATGTCCGCTCTAATTCAAAAAAATGGCTTGGAGCCATGGAATCTGAAATTAAATCCATGTATGATAATCAAGTTTGGAACTTGATTGATGCGCCTGAAGGTGTAAAAACCATAGGATGCAAGTGGGTTTTCAAAAAGAAAACTGACATGGATGGAAAGGTGCATACTTATATAGCTAGACTTGTAGCGAAAGGCTATAGGCAGATTCATGGAATCGACTATAATGAAACCTTTTCGCCGGTAGAAATGATCAAGTCTATAAGAATTTTACTTGCCATAGCCGCATATTTTGACTATGAGATATGGCAAATGGATGTCAAAACAACATTCCTTAATGGGAACTTACTTGAGGATGTTTATATGACACAACCTAAAGGTTTTGTAATTTCAGAAAATTCTAATAAAGTATGAAAGTTACAATGATCCATCTATGGATTAAAGCAAGCTTCAAGGAGTTGGAATCTTCGATTTGATGAATCGGTCAAAGAGTTTGGCTTCATCAAGAACGAAGATGAACCTTGTGTTTATAAAAAGATTAGTGGGAGCATAGTATTATTTCTAATACTATATGTTGATGACATATTGCTCATTGGAAACGACATTCTTACACTGCAGTCTGTAAAGACTTGGTTAGGAAAGTGTTTTTCAATGAAAGATATGGGAGAAGCCACTTATATCCTTGGCATTAGGATCTATCGTGATAGATCTAAGAAATTGATCTTGTTGTAAGTGGTTACACAGATGCAAGCTTCCAAAGCGACAAGGATGATTCAAGATCGCAATCTGGATTTGTATTTGTGCTAAATGGAGGTGCTGTTAGCTGGAAGAGTTCTAAGCAAAGTACCGTCGCAGATTCTACAACGGAAGCTGAGTATATTGCTGCATCCGATGCTGCAAAAGAGGCTGTTTAGATCAAGAAGTTCATTGGTGAACTAGTGGTGGTTCCTGTTAGTACCCGACCTGAAAATGAGTTTATTAGGACTTTCCTAAAAATACAAGGACTTTATAGGAATTAGAAACCTTGCAAAGACTTGTCCCGGATTCCCAAAATATCTCATTTATGGCAAAATCTATCAAAATAGGTAGTAAATAGTTTCCTTAAAACCATGCAGAAACCCTAGCTTAAGAATCAAGTCAGCCGGCAGCCTTGGCCACGCGGCCAACTTTGCTCCGCGTTGATCTTGGCCACGCGGCCACTCTTGTCACCGGCTTCAACAATGGCCAGGCGGCCAACCTTGCGCTGGACGATCTGGACCATCAGATCCTCCCATCAGTTTACTATATAAACCACTCCATTCCATTAGTTTTGGGGTCCGATTTTGGAGAGCTCTAAGTACGAATTTGAGAGTTCTTAAACACTATTTTGCTCTCTAATTAGCATTCAAACCTCCAAGAAGATCCAAGGTTTATTTCTTGCCAACATAGGTAAGTTTTCTAACTTTTTCTTCGTGTTCTTGCATTATTCTTAATGTAGATCTTTTATATTCATGTTCGTACATGTTTATTCATAGTTTCTTCATATGCCTCGCATGTTTATTCATATGTTCATATATGTTCTTCATATGTTCATCGTGTTCATAGATTAAAACCTTATTTATGCTATATTTTGGGATGCGATCTTCATGTTTGCATGTTATTTCATAGCCGATGATGATCGAGGGTTCATCAACCCAAGGATGATCTAGGAATTACTTCTAAACCCTAATCTTTAGGTAATTCCCCCCTCATTATGCATGATCCCGATTCTTCTGCCTATTCTAAATTCTCTCGAACTACGCTGACCTGAGCTTCTCACATTGAGAGGAACGTAGGCAATCTTCGGATCCAGTCTAAATCACTAACACACTACTAACACATTCATCATGATAGAAGGACCGATCAATTCGGGCAATAGGAGTGATAACGTTCAATATTCTTCTCTTGTTGTAATTTGACCCCCGAACCCACTAAAAATGCTTTTTTCAATGTTTTGACTTTAATTAAAACGGCGTGGAGACTCTCATAATTTTAATGTCGTTAAGAATATTCCTTTTGTAAATAAAAATAATCACAAGATACTTCCCATGCGTCGCTTCATCGGAAAGGGGTATTCACAGTGGCGACTCTGCTGGGGACTGCTTTGAAACTTTTTCAAACTTAGTGGGTCTAACTTTCGTCACATCATGATGCTTGCCATGTTTACACATGCACACACTTGCCATGTTTACACATGCACACACCTGCCATGTTTACACATGCGCACACCTGCCATGTTTACACATGCGCACACCTGCCATGTTCACACATGCACACACCTGCCATGTTTACGCATGCACCTTACATACTTGCCATGTTCACACATGCACCCGCGCACCCCGCAATGTTAATACTTGTACTTTGTCGATACTTGTACTTTGTATATACCTTGTATCCTTGTACCCCTTTTGTCTTCGCGTTAGTATTAGGGTCAAACAAAACTCTGCTATGCTCCCTTGTACATGGCTCTCTCTTCCTCTCTCATGCATTGCATTGCATCATCCTAACATCAAAAGCTTCTCTCTTTTCTCCTTAAAAAGAATTAATTTCTTGCCACACACTACCACAGTCCGTGTCAGCACTGCACAGGTCCCCATTACCCGGAGTATTCGATGTGCAGGAATTGTGTGCTACTGCCGTACTCTTTTCGAGTCACTCGTCTATTCCACTCACCGTATACGGTGGGAACCTTTTACCTAACCCGTGTCAACCCACACTAGTATAGGTAACACACCTAGGTTTTGACCAGTTGGTTTGGCTAGCTTTTTCTTAATAGTCAATTAACGTGCTGTCTATGTCGAGTCATCCCCAAGTCAATGATGAATCGAGATCTTTGAGAGAAAGTGCACAAAAAAGTGATTTCCCTACAAGGGACGTGCCATGGTGAGATGAGTGTTTATTGTCAAGATCTCCGCTCATCATTAACTTGCGTAGGATGCAACATAGACATCACGTTAAATGCCTTTAAGGAAGGGTTAGTCGTAGGATCCGATGGTTGGTGGAAGCCGATTGCCCTATAAGACCCTCGCCCAAATTGTCCGTTTGGGGGTGTGCAATGCAGGTGAAAAATGAGGGGTCTATAGACGTAATGATGGCCTCCACTGATCGTAGTCTTCTAACTAGTTGCGAAAAAGGGGTACCCCTTCCAACCAATTAGGAGGTAAATAATGTATGTTTTTATAAATTAAAATATACTTTGCATGAGCCTTCCCCCTCTCCTAAAGCTTCATCGCCCTTCAACCTTTCAGCAAAGCAAGTTTGGATCCGTTCGGGTGGTCGACTACAACGTGAAGCTTCTACTCCGTCCACGTTCTCAGTCTCGTCATCAGCAATGTCAACTCCCGCTTCAGCTTCAGCCTCTGCTCCTCCTGCCAGTGCCGCTGAGCTCAACACTGAGGCTACTCTCAATGGTATTCCCCCAAGCCTCCAGAACTTCCTCGCCGGTCTCGAAGCCAAGATCAGAAATCTCGAGGAAAGCAACAAGATGTTGGAAGACCAGAACCAACAGTTGAAGGGTCACATTCAACAAAAGGGGACTAAACTGGTGTCCGATGGGGAGAATTTCATTTATGTTGAGGATGAAGAGGTCAATACCAACTGTCCCCCCAACACCAATGCTACTGCCTTCCCATTTCCAAGCTACCGCAATGTTCCACCTCCTTCTCTCTACACCCAACAAGGTTTCACTACCATGAGCAAGAACAAGGCTGTCTATGAACCTTCCCCTGAACTGCTTGGTAGCTACCTCTCCGCTAGCAAACTACCCGCACCCTCGTTGTCTCTGAGTATTGGGATGGCCCCTGCTACTGCTTCCACTACTCCTCCCGTCATTCTATCAGAAACTATCCCTGACATCTCCAATCACCCTATGGTTATGGCCATGCAAGAGCAAATACGAAAGTTGATCGAGACCGTGGATAAGCAAAGTGCACCGACTACCAAGACAATCAACCCTAGCCAAGTAGGGGCTCTCCCCAAGGATTTCAAGATACCTAAGGTGGCAATATTTCATGGTGACTCGTGTCCTAAGACTCATTTGGATAGTTATGTGTTGGCCATGAGGGCTCGTGACTACACCAACGAACAAATGGCTCGCGTATTTCATAGCACTTTGGATGGTATAGCTCTGCGTTGGTTCTTGGGGCTAGAACCAAGCGAGAGGCAAACGTGGGATCAAATCAGCGCCATTTTCTGTGAAAAATATCAAGCTAACTTGGATTGGCATGTGAATCGAACGGATCTTGAGAACACTATGCAAAAGCCCGGCGAGGCTATTTATGATTTTTACAAGAGGTGGAACCATCGGTTGTGTGAGGTCCAATACCCACCAAAGGCGAAGGAACAGAAATAGATTTCTACAAATGCTTGCTACCGGAGATGAAAGCAGCTATAGGTAATGGTTACTTCCCTGATTTGCGGGAAATGGTTGACGCCGGAGTAAGGTACGAAGCAGGGTTCACTGGGATTGTGCCGCCAAAGGAATGTCCAAAGATCAACAACAACAATTCCTTCCGCTACAAGGCTCCTACTGCGCCTGCGCCTCCTAGGGGTGGAAAGGAGGCCGTCGGCCAAGTGAATATGGTCCAGAAAGAGGTCCCGTTAGATGTCCAAGCCGTAACAAGGAATGGGGCTCCGCCGCAAAGAGAGAGGGAGCACTTTGATGATTTTGGTATGCCCATGGGGAAAGTCTTTGACGTGTTAGTCAAGAGGGGTCTTATCAAGCCTTTAGAGAATTACCAACCTGCCTACCCAAGAAGTGATTTGGACGCCTCCAAGTTCTGCAAGTATCACAAGCACATCGGGCACACAACGGATGGTGTATTCAATTGAAGCGCGTAGGACAAGGGTTGATCAATGACAAGAAGATTGAGAAGCCGAAGGGTCCTAATGTGGTGAATAACCCTCTTCCCAACAATGGGAGTGGGGTGAATATGGTGCAAACATGCGAGATTAGTATCCTAGAGCTCATGGATGCCCTTGACAAGATAGGGCTCACGATGGTGGATATCTTCATGGCATTGGTGACGTTAGAAATGCTCGAACCATTAGAAGGACACCTTCCCCGCCTTGGTTGCGATTTGTCGAAGTTTTGCCACTACCACAAGTGCACCGGTCACACTACCGAAGAATGCTTTGAACTCAAGAAGGCTGTGCAGGAGCTCATCCACAAGGGAGTTGTCAAAGACCCTAGAGATTATGTAGCTAGCAATGTACTCATGGTAGAACTTAGTGAGATCACTGATCCGGCCGAGCCTGTTGTGGCGGACTGTGATGAGATGGGTTGTATTTCAATGACTAATAATAAAGAATCTTCTTGCTACTTGTTGTCTTTAGAAGAACTAGTGAGTGAAGTCGAATCTCTAGAGGAAGAGAGTCCCAAGCCCTCTCAACCTCTTTCTTGGGCCGAAATCTTCGAGGAGGCCAAAAAGACCGAGGTTTCGCTCCCTTGTCATGACTCGCCATTGTCTTTGGAGGATCTACGTGCAGAAGTTTGTCTCCTTACGAGATCCGGTCAAGTGTACCAATCCGACCCGAAGGGTGCAAAGAAAGTCTTTGGGAAGGAACCCGAGCAAGCCGACCTAGACAAAGAAGATCCTATCCTCACTCAACTCAAACAAACCCAAGCCCATATTTCACTATGGTCCCTACTCACCTCCTCCCTAGCCCATCGCCTCATGCTCGAGCAAAACCTCGCCGCCACCATGGTACCATCCACTATTACCCTGGAAGACGTCACCCACATGATTGGTAATATCCACTATGGAAACATCATCACTTTCTCGGAGCTAGACAAGCCAGTGTTCGGAGTTGATCATAATGAGCCTTTATACATCACTGTCGAAGTGAATGGCAAGAAGATTCCCCGTGTATTCATGGACAATGGTTCTGCTATTAATATCCTGCCTTCAAGGATGATGGATGTGGTTGGCGTTCATGGTGTTGATTTACGCCCATCCAAGCAAACCATCAAAGCCTATGACTCTACATGCCGCGCCGTGATAGGCGAAGCTACCTTACCCATTACCATCGGAACAAAGATCCTACCAACCGACTTCCACGTCATAGACATCCCCGCCACCTTCTCACTCCTCCTCGGCCGGCCATGGTTACATCAGTCGGGCGCTGTCCCATCTTCCCTGCACCAGTGTGTGAAGTTTCAATCTGGTAATGAAGTGACCATCATCTACAGCGATCTCGTAACTGCCCAAGGGACGGACACCAAGGGCGTTCCTGTCTTACAGATTCAGCATGGGGAAGAGAGCCGACTCTTCAACGGCTTCGAAATAGTCGCTCAAGCACAGATCTGCACCATCGACCTCACCAAAACAACGGACAAAGTGGCACCTGTTGTCAAGATACTGCGTAACATGGGTTTTATACGGGGCTGGGGCTAGGTAAGAACTTGCAAGGCCCCACAGAATTGGTTGAAGAGGTTAATCATCGAGGGTTGTTCGGTCTAGGGTACACCCTTACTCTTGAAGACAAGATGGAGCAACAGAGGATAGAATTGCTTAAAAAGATGAAGCTTCCCTACAAAAAGCCTGAAATGCGGCCATACCGCCTGTCCCTGAATAGCTACTTCGTCAAGGAAGGCGAGGAGTTTTCGTGTTTTGAGTTCGCAGAGCCATGGATTGACCACACCGGGAAGTTGCAGAGAGGGTTCGAGATTTTCAGAGACGTAGAATTCGATCGGTCCAACATGAAGCTGACTTACATAGAATATGACAAAGCTACGGGCAGAGTTAGAACCATCAGGCATGAGTACTCCACCAAGGTCGCAGATGACTTGGCAGATCAACTTGAAGCCGCAACCCTTGACAAGCCAGCAATAGAAGCCGCAGAAACTCCAAGTTTGACTGAGACGTGGGATGGCCAATATCTGCTTCAACATATGGGTAATCTGGGGCTGCACGAAGACATGGTTGCCGTCATCGGAGATGATTCTGAGGATAAGGTGGACCCAAGGACATTGGTGGTACCCATGGGGGACAAGCTCAAGAATTGGTGCATCATTGGGGGACCTATAGCTACTCCGGAATTGCTTACTCTTTCTTGTGTCGCCACTCCTGCAACATCTCCTGTCACTCACCCAAAATCCCCATCCCCAGAGTCCAATGTTTTACATTTTGAATTTGAGTCTTCCTCTAAGTCTGACGACCTTACGTCTGAAGACTATGATCTTGTTGCAAACGCTATTTTCCCTTTTGCCATGAATGAAACCCTCGACCTTTCCGAGTATCCCTCCATAGTCACTCTTTTAACTGATAAATTGGCTAATAATCAAACTAATGATATACACTTAGTTAATAATGATTCATTAGAAGAGGCAGACACAGACACATTAAATGATGAATACATTAAAGAGATCTCAGAACAGGTTATTAATCAAAAAGAATCTCGAGCCCAAGCTGCCGATGAGGTGTTAACATGCGTGAATTTGGGAACCGAAGCCGAGCCTAAGGAAACGCAGATTGGGGGTTTCTTCAGCGGAGCCGAAAGGGAAGCACTGATTGAGCTACTCAAAGAATATGTGGATGTGTTTGCATGGTATTATAAGGACATGCCGGGGCTCGACAACTCGATCGTAGAGCACAGAATCCCGACAGCACCAGACGCTAAGCCAGTCAAGCAGAAGCTGCGCCGCATTAAGCCGGATGGTCTTTGCAAGTGAAGGAAGAGATTGAGAAGCTACTCCGTGTGGGTTTTCATCAGGGTGATCGAATATCCAACTTGGTTATCAAATCTGGTGACTGTCAAGAAATCCAACGGTAACGTCAGAATATGTGTGGATTTTTTGGATCTCAACAAAGCTACACCAAAGGATGACTTCCCCTTGCCAAATATCGACATGTTGACGGACGCAACCACCCATTATGAGGCCAAGTCGTTCGTTGATGGGTTTGACGGCTATAACCAGGTCGAGACAACCGAGGAGAACCAAGAAGCAACCCCCTCCACAGCCTCGGGGAGGACCATCAGTCGGCGAGTTCGAGCCATATTGAGAATGCAGTCTCCTCGGAACAAAGACGAAAAGGAAGAACTCGTCAAGTTACTGCAACACCTCAACCATTTTACAACAGTGGGGGAACCGACACTCAGAGAAATAAAAAGGGCCCGCGACCAAGAATGGAGTTCGAGATGTGAGTTCGCATTATGCTGCCTCAAGGAATACCTTGCGAATACCCCAATCCTGCACCCGGCACATGGGAATGAACTTCAGACCCAACACCAACGACAGAATCGTGGCCTTCGCGCAGGAAAAGGAAATCAGTGAAAAAATGCAATGATTTTGGAGAAATACCCCTCTCAGTCCCCCGCTACACAAGAATAGGGACCCCTTTCGCAAGATTGTTCGACCAACTAAGACAAATGGCAAGATGCAGCCTCTAGAGAACATTCACTCCTCTCCGAATTACCACCCTTCAACCATTTGAACCTACCAAAAGTTGCTCTTACACCAAGACGAAGGCCACGACACCAACGAACTGCGTCGCTATACAAAGGAGAATCCAAGGCTTGATGGACGAAAATATGCTCACCGACGTAAGAGGATTTTGGTTCTATAGGGAAGGCGAAAACTTTAGAACTCCTCGGTTGCTGCGAAATCAAGCCTTATGTGAAGAACGACTCAGAGGTACCCCCGCACCTGACCGCAGAAACGATTCAAGACATCTTAAGGGAAATAAAGGATTTGAAGCAACGCGTCGGCACAATGACCAAAGCTAAGGGGCGCGCCACGAGACTAGACATAATGGCAGATTTGGATGGCAACCCGTTCAAGGAACCACAACCTCAGTAAGCTCAGACGCTACTACGACTAGTACAAACCCCCTTCTCTAAAAAAAAAAATAAAAATAAAAAAAATAAAATAAGTGTTACTACGCAAAAAGAAGCCCGATAGACTGAAAACCCGCAAAGGGCGGTCTATGCAAAATAAGGGTGCGTACAAAGCTCGCTAGATCGAAAACCCGCAAGGCGGTATAGGCAAAAGTTAGAGCATTCCCCTTCTATCTTCCCTTTCTTTAAAATCATTCTAGTTTGACTGGAGTGAACTACGGTGACCTGAGCCCCTTAGTCTTATTTGTAAAAAGGGAACGTAGGCAGCTTTCAAAAGGTGCGGTCTAAAAAAACAAATAAACATCCAAATCTTGTTAAGCAATAAAGATAGAAGTTGTATTTTCTGAAAACAAAAACTTTTATTCCATAGTCATTGCATGTTAACACTTATTTGATGAGTCTAAGCTTGACATACTTTTTGAATGAATAACCTTTTCTGAAATTGCAAACTAAAACAAAAGTAAACTAAATTAAACTAATGTGTCTGCAACGACCATGGAGAGACGCTCGGATTAACCCTTAGTGCCATTTGTGCCCTCGGTCTCTTTCTTCTTGCTTTGCCCACGGCGAACTTTCTTCTTGCTAGGATTCCCGTAAAAATCTTCTTTCAAACTCGCTAACACCTTTAGCCTTTCCATTAGAGCCTCTTCACCCTCCTCTTCTTTGACGCCCCCACTTCTTCTCCGCCTCCGTTAGCCACGCTCTTAATCATCCTCTCTCATAAGCCTCAGCCTCCTTAATCCTCAAGGAAAACATGGAGCACAGGATCCCAAAAATAGTGCCCCTTAGGGTCTCTAGGGTCTGCTCCGCATGCCCAAGTCTCCCCATATACCAGTCAAGTACTCGCGTGGCAGGAAGGTGTTGCTAGAGCGTGTGAGGAAGGTCCTACGACTAAATCCGGCCTCGCCCCACATCTGAGAAAGAAGGACTGAGACACTATCATCCAACTGAAGTACCTCAAATGGAAATCATCTTCTCCTCGTCCCAACCCTCCGGGATGGTCTGCACAAACCATACTGACGAAGCACTCTAGAGGGATAGTAAAAGGTAGTCCCAGAAAGGGTCGGAACTTTGATCATGTGAAGTCCCACTTGTTTCTCCCTCACCGAGTGAATGTGCCAATGGGGCACCACCCACTGAATTCGTCAAGTCACCATTTCCGCCAAATACTTTCCCAACCTTTGAGAGTCATGCCCTCAAAATGCTCCGCCATGCCTCTAATGCGGTGCATCCATGGGGCCAGCTTCAGAGAAGCCGCCGGTTTATTCACTCGAAGCCTCTCTTGCAACCACATGGTCAAAAGCCTATCACTACCACAAGGCATCCCACCATAAAGCCGCGAGATTGGGAATCCCATATAGCATCTCCCAAGAATGGCCGGTACAATGTCATAACCTAAACGAGCGAATTCACCATACCCAAACACCCCTCACTAGCAAATCCAACCTCAGAAGGGAAAAGAATAGAGGCAAACAGACATGGCGCAAGATGGTCCAAGGAACGGTCAGAGGCCACATCCATGTGTATAAAGTGTTGTGGCATCCAAGAAAGGTCGACATAACCGCCCCTAGCATACCTATCAAAATCATCCACGGACACGCCAAAGGTCATTAACTTGTCCCTCAAGCAAACGAAGTCGAAGGGCAAGGCAACTTTACCCTTCCCTTCGTAGCCACATAATGCCGCGATGTCCTCATAAGTGGGTGTTATCTCGTTGAATGAAAAGTTGAAGACATGGAGGGTATCATTCCAAAATCTCCCACAGGCTTGCAAGAGGTTGGTATTGGAGTTCATGTGCAAAAGTGACCAAAGACACTTTATCCCATACCGTTCATCAAGTTTCCTACGACTAGAACAGGAAGTTGGCAACCCACTTCTCCAAAGAGGTTGTAAAGACGTTTTCTCAAGACTTGTGATCCTAGCCTCTGGATCCATGGCAAAGAGCAAGCAAATTGGTAAAAGGAACTCAAAAAACTGCTCAAAAGGTTGCTGGTATGTTTTGTGGCGCAAAGGGTTCATTAAATAGGTCACGGACTCCCACTCTTGCCAGGAAAAGGAAAACCGGAGGCGGCACAGGATATGGCCACGCGGCCAACATTGCCCCTGGCCCCGCGGCCGATATTGTCCTTGGCCAGGCGGCCAACTTCTCCCTAGGCCACGCGGCCAACATTGCTCCGGATCTTACCATGGCCAGGCGGCCAACATTGCTCTGGGCTTCGCCATGGCCATGCGGCCAACATTGCTCCATGCAGAAATCCAATTTGTTTCTTCCCACTCCGTGACGGATCCATGCAATACGTACCTGCCCCCTTCCGTGGCTTATACATTGTATAAAATTAGGAACATTTGTAAAATAACTAGTTTGCACAAGTAGGCTCCCACAATAGAATTGCATTTTAGAACATAATTACATACATGCATTTTGTACATCTGTTCTATACATACATATCCCTCTGCTCTCTACTAGCTAACAGTGTAGGAAATAAAGATGGATCCCGCCTAATCATAATCTTCCTCCGTGGTGTCTCCACGCCGCGCTAAAGCCCGAGAGCTACCGGCACCCGAACTCCGTCCCCGGACCGCTCGACCACCAGTGTGAGAAGAGCCCGCATCGTTCGGAGACCGCTCGCGACGCTGGGGTGACGCAACGTCGTCCCTTGACAAAGTACATGAATGGTACGCCTCCCTCAGTAAGCGCATCAACACGTTCTCCCGCCGGCTGAACGGATATATGCCTCCCGAGTCACCTGAAAGGGAAACCAAGGCAATGATCATAAATGCGGAAAGAAATAAGTGTGTGCAAGATATAAAGCACAAAGCCGTACCCAGCGTCGGGCGGAGGAATGAATGTCTCCTCAACAAGATCTGCATCAGTCGGCTCCAAGCTAAGCTCCACCTCCCGGCCACCCCTCATCACTCTCACACTACTCGAGCGAAGGGGCATGTCAACCAAAGGCCGACTCTGACAACATACCGGGCTGAGCTCGATCCTCTCCCGATAGCATCCGAGCCCGAACCTGAGGGCTGATCAGCCGTGTCCGCACGGAGCCGGTATAGTCGTCACTCCCTCTGTAATGCTCTGCCGGAGTGGGAGCCAAGAAAGTCGCCAATCTCGCGGGACGAAGCATATCCCGAGGAGGGTCATAAGGAGCCCACGGTAACGCACCAGCCCTGTGCTGACGAAACCACCCTCTCCCAAGATACATGGCCTCCCCGGTGAGACCCACAAGCAGAACCCTAGAAGCGGTCAAATCCACTACATAAGGACCCACCGAAGCCTCATTGCCGGGCTCTATGGATAAAAATCTGACCCCGACAGGCTCTGTCACGACCCGAAATCTAGGCTCTATTTTATTAGTAATTAAATGATTTTTATTTAATTATTTGCTTATTTATTTATTTAAATTATTATTTACTTAAATAATTATGTGTACATTTTATGTGTTATAATAATGTGCCTAGCATTTTATTCGAGTTATTGGGCTAGTGTGGAAGTGTCGAGTCTTAATTGTTAGTCGGGAGTGTAAGTAATTGTGTTAGAATGGGGAGGGGGTCTAGTTGTAACATTTCAAAATGATTTCCCCCTACTCCCTTACCTCCCTCACCTTCTCCCTCACCTCATCCCATCTTCCCAGCCAACTCTCTCTCTCTCTCTCTAGCCATTGGTGAGTTTTTCTTTCTCTCCCTTCTCTCTTCATTTTCTCCATTTTCTTCTTGTTATCTCTCATTTCTTAAAACTTAAACATTGTTTAGATCGTCGTAGGATCGCGTAGAATCAAATATTCAAATTCCGTCAACTTGAGAATTTGCAAGTAAGTTACTTTTCCCCATTTTATGCTAAAATGTTCATATCATGTTTATATG
Organism: Campanula takesimana; assembly: GCA_026119855.1. NCBI lineage: Eukaryota > Viridiplantae > Streptophyta > Magnoliopsida > Asterales > Campanulaceae > Campanula > Campanula takesimana. Next base: position 1,000,106 of record JAOWBW010000478.1, on the reverse strand, counting down.
ATGTTTGATGTGTTACATTTGAAGTTTGGTTGAGTTTAGAATTAATTTGGAATTTTATTTGAGTTTTGGGTAAAAATGGTGAAACTTGAATGTTGGTGTTGATTCTTGGTTTTGGTTTGTAAATGGTGTATTTGGATTCCCATTATAGTGATGAATGATGTTTGGGTACCTTAGAAATCTTGTAGGGAGTGTGATTTTGAGTGTTTATGGTTTTGGTATGAAATGGAAGGAAAGTTGGGAAACCCAGCTGAGATTTCTTCCCAGTCCGTAGACCAGGCACCCGCCTGACCCTTTCCAGGCGCCCGCCTACATGTCATTTTCTGATGACCAAACTTACTGGACAAAACAAGCGTACCACGCCTGCCCCATACCAGGCGCCCGCCTGCCCCTGTTCCAGGAATTTGACCTTTTTGCTTGGTTTAAGACTTAAGGCTTAACTAGTTTAGGTCTAATCCTTCTAATTAACTTAAGATAACACCGTGGAACACTTTATTGTGTGGATTTGATTTTTGTGAATAAACATGAGGTGAAATGTATTTAAGTACCGTTTTGGTAATGTAGTTCATCCTTGATGTGCTGTTTGCATTGGTTGACCTTTGTGGTAACTAATTTGATTGGTTCCCTACTTTGGAACCTTAAGTTGTTCATTCATGCTAAATTATTATTACTTAGCATTTACGTGAAAGCCCAGCTGGTATTTTGTGTGTGTTTGGGCGATGGGAAAGATTTTAATGGCAAAGCCAAGTCCATTATAATGTTGACCATTGTTTTGCCCCTTCTTTACCCTTCTCCAGATTGGCCTTGGAAAGGATAAGTCAGCGTTCCTTTGTGAATGTATCTGGCTAGCGGGCATGACTTTGTGTCATGGTCCTTGTCCCTTGTGACACTTATGTTATTGGTTCCGGTACGGGGTTTTCTCTTCGGCTTTCATGCTATTATGAAGATGATGATTGTTGATTATTGAAGCTGCGCAGCGATCCTTTATTTGGATGTTCCGGTTTGGAAAACCTTGCTATATCCTTTGTTATGTGTTTATTTCCGCTGCTATCTGTTATGTGATAAATGCTATGTGCTATGTGATATTTATTATTGCTTATTGTATATTGCATCATAGCATGTCATGTAGTTGCATTAGTAACTTATTGAGATTTATCTCACCCCCTTTCTTTTATCTTTGTTTTTCCTTAACCCCCCCCCAGGTGCTAAGGATTAGTCTCGCTGATCACGAGAAAGAGGACGTCGAGTGTGGATATATTCTTTGGGGAAGGTTGTTATAGGTTGGTTAATTTATACAAATGTGTACCTTTTTGGGATATTTGTACCAAACATTGACGTCACTAGGATTTGTGTATTTTGTAACTTTGGTGTATAAGCTTATGGAGTTTATACTAGTTTTACTTTGTGTTCTAGTTGATTTACAAAACTTTGTGTTATCACCGTTGGTATCAAATGAAATTTTTAACTTCGGTATTTCATAGTTTTGGTTTTAAGTCGACGTCCAGATCGCGGTCCCGGGTCCGCGGGGTCCGGGGTCGCGACAGGCTCAGACATCGCGAACACCCTCCTCAGATCAGCAGCATCCACCGTCTTCCTATCCCAGTTTCTGCGGGAAGGAGCCCTGTTGCCCTTTGCACCAGTACGACATGATGGAATAACCTGTTAGCACTCATCACCAACTGAAAAGGGGCGACACCGAAGATCTCGTACACCCAAGCCTGTGCATACAATGAAAAAAGACATTTCAGACCAAAGGATAGAGCAGAAATCTCAACAATGTGAAAAAGAAGGGTAGTCAAGAGCGTACCTCAAAGGCGAACTGGAACCCGTCAAAGGCCGACGAGCTAGCCCTCGAGCAATGGTCAAAGCCGGTAAATCTCAGCCAAAACCAGCTCCGCCCCAAGAAATCCCACCGACTAGGTCCAAGTCCACAAGAGCCCCTAGCAGGAGTACGGCAGACAGTAGCCCCACTCGGAAATAAGATCTCTCTGAAAAGGTGTACCATAAGAACAGCCGGACCAAGCAATCCAAATCATACTCCCCCCTACTAAAGGCCTCAATAGCCACCTCCACCAAGCGGTTCACCTTCCCGGCCTCCACTCCATAACCCTTGACTCCTCCTCCCAGGTCGGTGTCGACTCCCAGCAGAGCCTGTCTATAGTTCCCGCCGCTCCGCCAAGCTCTCATCAAAAGGCAAAGGGGTACCAGTAAACCTCAATCCTGTGATGGCCGCAAAATCCGTCGGCGTGATGGTAATCTCTCCCCACTGAAGTGGAAGGTATGGGTGGTATCCACCAGAACTCCCGGCACACCTCTATCACCGCTGCCACCTTCAGGGTAGCCCCGACCATGCGGACACTGTCAAAGAATGGGCCAAAGCCCATAGCCTCGATCCGAGCACGCAAACCGCCCGGTCACTCCAGCAGGGACGCCCACAGTTTGCCCACAGTCACTGTGGACCCACGAGCCTTGATCCTCTGCAGGTAACACAGCGCAGGTACGTTACCATTCTAGTAATTTACAATTCTAGCAATTTAAATTCTAGCATTTCATTATTCTAGCATTCCATATTATGTGCCATAGAACATACAAATGTGCAAGAAGGAGAGGAATGAAAATTCGAATTTACCTCTCGCGTCTCCGGAAGCCCCATCGACCAATGACGCTCAGAGTCGATGTAAAAATCGTAATCTTGGTCGAACGTAGACCGCAGCAAATTATCGCGATAATTCCGAGTCGCGGCCCGTGGTCTCAAACCGCCCCGTGGAATCAAGGGCGCCGCTTCAAAGCCCGCTCCTGGATCAACCCCGACATTTCCTGCGCCCTGAGCATAACCGTGCCCCTCTCCTTGTGGCTCTTGTTGTGGAATCATATACCCACCATGGCCCGGAAAATCTCTAAATAATGCCTCATTGATCCAATCCGCCATATCTTCGAGAAATATGAAATGAAATCTTCAAAATTATCAAAATCCGAGCCTTCACTCTCTAAAAACTCAATTTTCTCTCCCTAACTCGTCAACAATGAGGAAGGAAGAAGAAGAAAGAAGAAGAAGAAGAGAAGAAGGGAGGTGTCTGGTGATGTGACCAAGGAGTCGGCCCATCGGCAGCCTTGGCCACGCGGCCACTTTCGCCCTTGCAACCCCAGCCGTCAGATCAGCGATCCGTGTGAAGGAGATCTGACCACTCAACGGTCTTGGCCACGCGGCCACTATTGCAAGTTCGTGTGTTTGGCCACGCGGCTAACCTTGTCCCTTCAGATAAAATTCCATTTTTGCCCTTGATCTTTTCCCTTTAATTCATCTTAAATGCCTTTAGCGCAATTCTGGCTGATATTCGTTACCTTTAGGTACGGAAAGCCCCTTAAATTTCCATTCTTCACAGAATATTTGCTTAGGATTCGTATGGTTGTAGAGACTTCGGCGCCTCTATGACATACCATCCTAGATCAATCGTAAGTGGCAGAAGTCTCGGCGTTTCTGTTTGCGAGCGATCCAGCATCTATTTTAGGATTCGTATGGTTGTAGAGACTTCGGCGCCTCTATGACATACCATCCTAGGTCAATCGTAATTGGCAGAAGCCTCGGCATTTCTGTTTGCGAGCGATCCAGCATCTATTATTAGGATTTGCATGATTGTAGAGACTTCGGCGCCTCTATAACATACGCATCCTTGATTGATCGTGGTTGGCAGAAGCCTCGGCGTTTCTGTTCGCGAAAGATCCGACACCTATTACTTTAGCGCAATCGGCAGGAGCCCTGGCAATCCTGATGGCGTTCATCATTCCATCTTGGGATTATTTAGACAACTTAGTCTTTATTTTTCCCAAATAACTTCATTTTCTAACGAATGTTCGTTCTTCATACAGGATAGTGCCCGTAGGTTTATTATCCCTAGTAGGAGTCCGATGTCTCGTTTTTCCCCAATATCTCAGAACTACGACCGGCTTGATTCCTCGGAGGATACGTAGGAAACCTAAAAAGGTTCAGCCACTCGACCGACGCGGTCATCTATTATCCCCAGCAGGTGCATTTTCCCTAGCAGAACACGTTGTTCCCCATCAGAGGACAGTCATTCCAATTTCCATCAGCTTTGAACTACGTTTGGCTTGATTCCCCCGCGGATACGTAGGTCGCCTGTCAAGGTTCAGCCGTTCCCTTACCTTTCATCTGTTTCGAAACTCATGTTTCAGACGGATCCTTCTTTATCGTCGACCCCACATTGCCTTGCAAGAAGCGTCGCCGAGGGGCTACTGTTAGTACCCGACCTGAAAATGAGTTTATTAGGACTTTCCCAAAAATACAAGGACTTTATAGGAATTAGAAACCTTGCAAAGACTTGTCCCGGATTCCCAAAATATCTCATTTATGGCAAAAATCTATCAAAATTGGTAGTAAATAGTTTCCTTAAAACCATGCAGAAACCCTAGCTTAAGAATCAAGTCAGCCGGCAGCCTTGGCCACGCAGCCAACTTTGTCCGCGTTGATCTTGGCCACGCGGCCACTCTTGTCACCGGCTTCAACAATGGCCAGGCGGCCAACCTTGCGCTGGACGATCTGGACCATCAGATCCTCCCATCAGTTTACTATATAAACCACTCCATTCCATTAGTTTTGGGGTCCAATTTTAGAGAGCTCTAAGTACGAATTTGAGAGTTCTTAAACACTATTTTGCTCTCTAATTAGCATTCAAACCTCCAAGAAGATCCAAGGTTTATTTCTTGCCAACATAGGTAAGTTTTCTAACTTTTTCTTCGTGTTCTTGCATTATTCTTAATGTAGATCTTTTATATTCATGTTCGTACATGTTTATTCATAGTTTCTTCATATGCCTCGCATGTTTATTCATATGTTCATATATGTTCTTCGCGTGTTCTTCGTGTTCATAGATTAAAGCCTTATTTATGCTATATTTAGGGTTGCGATCTTCATAATTACATGTTATTTCATAGCCGATGATGATCGAGGGTTCATCAACCCGAGGATGATCTACGAACTACTTCTAAACCCTAATCTTTAGGTAATTCCCCCCTCATTATGCATGATCCCGATTCTTCTGCCTATTCTAATTCTCTGCGAACTACGCTGACCTGAGCTTCTCACATTGAGAGGAACGTAGGCAATCTTTGGATCCGGTCTAAATCACTAACACACTACTAACACATTCATCATGATAGAAGGACCGATCAATTCGGGCAATAGGAGTGATAACGTTCAATATTCTTCTCTTGTTGTAATTTGACCCCCGAACCCACTAAAAATGCTTTTTTCAATGTTTTGGCTTTAATTAAAACGGCGTGGCGACTCTCATAATTTTAATGTCGTTAAGAATATTCCTTTTGTAAATAAAAATAATCACAAGATACTTCCCATGCGTCGCTTCATCGGAAAGGGGTATTCACAGTTCCTAGCATTGCTAACCCAATAGACCTTTATTGTGATAATAATGGTGCTATTGCTCAAGCAAAGGAACCATAGTTTAGGTTAAATGAGTTTAAATACCTCTCTTAATAACCTAATCAGATACGATTGATACCTGATCAATTTAGAGAGCCTCCAAGAGAGAAAATATATTATTCTTCTTCCCAAGAACAAGAATCATAGTTTTCATAGAGGGCGTTGGCATCAACTCCTCCAAGTTCGTGATCCAAGTTTGTGGTCGTGTTCCTGCGTTCGTGATTTAAAGAAGCGCGAAGAACAAAGATTGAAGATCTTAGAATTTTAAAGCTCCATCACGGTTAGTGTTCTAAATTCATCTCCGCATTAATTTAATCATCTTGAATGGATCTAGACTTTGGGTTTATTCCGTTGCGCATGTTTGCGCAAAACGCAACACAAACTTGATCATTTCACCATAAAATCAACTTAAAAGTAAAGACATGAAATTTAACTTACATAAATGTAAAGACATAATATAAATTGCATAAAATTAAAGACATAATGTAAAATGCATTAATGTAAAGATATAATGTAAAGAGACATTAAATAATAACAAGCCTTGATCATCTTAGGTTTGAACCCTTGATCATGCATTGAACATGAGGGTACCATTGATTCACATCAAGAACTTGGATCCAATTCATAATATTTACAAGAAAAGTAAAGACATTTATATAAATTGAACAAAATAAAGATAGGATATGAGATGAAAAGAAGATGGGGAGAAGGAGGTCTCACCAATTTCGGTTCTAAGCCTATCTTCTTTCTCTCTTTTCACTCAAATGTGTGTTTATGTGTTTAACCTGCCCTCAATTCGATAGAGTTTACACTCACAAAATGATTTCTCCCCCATGAAATGATCAGCTAAGGGTCCAATTTATAGGGACTAAGGGTGCCCAAACCATCCGTACGGATTGGCCCCTCCCGCATCCAAACCATCCATACGGCTCAGCCTGGCGAGCTTCTGGATTTTTCCAATTTTAATTCCAGAGTAGTCCTGGAATTTTAGGTTTATCTTAGTGAGGTCCCAGCCTATAAGTTTTATCCCTGAATGGTGCTAAGAAAGTTGGTTAATTTCAGATTGGGGTACTTACAACCACACTATACCTTTGTCAAGTAACCGCACATTCTTTCTTAATATTAAACTTTATCCTTGTTTTATTTCAGGATTCAAATCATTTTATTCCTGGGATAATACTAGATCTAGAAGATCTCAAGTTAGATGCCATTGGCCGCAACATTCTATCAAGGCTTAACAAATCTAGGATCCTTCCCTTCATCACTTTTCAACAAGATTTTCCCCTACCGGCCTTTGTGGATGCGTTTTTGAGCACTACCGTAGAAATGGAAAGTACTGATGACCCTGACTCTCATCTCAAATTAATCAAAGCCTCTGTTATGGGAATTCCAATGGCTTTTCATGCTAGTGATCTGGCCCATGCCTTGGGCATTAAATTGGACCAAAATTGCCCTGAACCATTCTCTAAACATGAATCTCTCATCCTTGCAAAGAAGCTCACAGGAACAATTGACATCTTAAAAATCCAAAGGAAAGACGTTGGTGAGATCATGTACCACATAGGCCACCTAGTCGATCATGCACTTATGTGCAAGACTGGAAACCATGCCAACTTCAACAACACCCAGTGGATGATTTGTGTAGCTATCTACCTGGGCAAGAAACATGATTGGGGTCAAGTCATCTACGATGTCCTGGTTGCGGGAGCGGGTTTCTACAAATCTTCTACCTTGCATTTGTGTCAAGGTGACGGGGTAAGTACTCCTAAGCCATTCCCTTCTTGGTTATTGCATTTATTAAACCTAGGGTTTACGTTCATGCAATTTGGGATTTTTGTACTTCTTGGGTCATTTTGCGAAATTGAAGTCATTTTCATGAAATTGGAGTCACAATGATCGAGGACATGTGTTTGCTCCTTCATTCGGATATGCCTAGGTACCCTTTTGACAATTAGAGTGTGATCCTACACTTTTGTGCATAAAATGCTTGTACCTTAGGTTGGACTAGCCATTTTCACATTTTTACGTGCATGCTAGCATTGCCAAGGATTATTTGTTACATGTTATGAATGGGACAGACTTTGTTCATGATGGCCTTCTTTTAAATGACTATGCAATTTAAAGAAAGGGGAAAATTCTTCTTTCTCAAAACGGCCCTCAAATGTCTACGCAATTTGAAAGGGGACGGAAGACATTTTTCTTTCCAAAACAACCCTCAAATGTCTATGCAATTTGAAAGGGGACGGAAAACAGTTTTCTACATGTTCATTTTGCATTTAGCATGTGCATTGGTATTTTAAACTGTGTTATTCATACCTTTGCTGTGTTTACCTGCAGGGCGGTGATCCAAAATCTTGAGGGTCTCCGGATGCTTGCTTCTCCTTATGGGAGGCTATGCCTGAGTCCACCAATGGTGAACCCGGTCCGAGGGAGTGGGTGAAGCGTACTGGTTTGGTGCCTTTCATTGATGCCGTGGGCAAGTTGGTTAATACCAATAAAAGTATGGGGCTTCTCAATGCCCTTGGTGAGTATTGGTGGGACTCGACCCATACTTTTCATTTAAGTTGGGGGGGATGTGACTGTGACTCCCGCGGACTTCTCAGTGATCACCGGCCTATCTTTTGATGGGCGACCGATTATGTAGAGGGATAGGATCCTTGAGGCAGAGATTGGGGCGCTCATTGGCTTTATGGGCCCTACCAAAGTTTTGGGCATCCTCATGCAGAATGTCGAGAGGGCCATCTGGGCCAACTTTTTGAAATACGCGGCGGGCCGGGTTACAGCTGAGCAACTCGGGCGCTCCTACATGTGGCTCTTTCTTGGAAACACCATTTTTGCCAATGCCGACACGACGTGCATGTTCCCTCTCCTAGGCTCTTTGACCATACTGGAGACCATCAGGGGTATCGCTTAGGGAGAGGCGGGCCTTGCCGAGCTATACATGGAGCTTGACAAGTATAGTCGGAAGGCGAGCAAGTCTTTGGCTTCCTTTCAGTTTGTCCTAGAGGTATTTTCTTTTCTGCCTTTGCTTTACTCTTTGCATTTGGCTTTTACCTCATCTTTGGTGCTGATGGTTTTCCTGCCTTTTCCTTTTCAGGCTTGGTACTACGAGGTATTTGGCATCTACCCGTAAAGGCAGTGCTGAGGGGACCCATGCCAGTGGAGCTCAACCTCTTTCCTTGGTCGAGGTATAAAGAGAAGGGGATAGATTTTGATCTGAACGAAGCTCTGCGGGTGACTAGACAGAGGAGGTTGCTAGTGGGGTTCCGGGCGAAGCCTTTGTTTGAGTGAGATGGTCCTATGGCAGCACAGGCTGGGGCTGGTGCAGAGGATGCCCATGGATCCTCCCGAGACCATGTTTGTGGCTGACCGAGGAGAGGACCCTCATCTCATAGGGGCGGATGTGGCCCATCTGATCACTGGCGAGGCATATGGGCATTTTATGGCTACTCGGCTCTGATCACCGCAGGTGGTAGCTTCTGGGGTAGCTCCTCCGGTGTGGATAGAATATTCTTTCGTCTGCGTGGATGGCTGGGTCCACCAGGTTAATTTGTCTACTCCAGGGGAGGGGGTTCCAGCTGGGGAAATACCGGTTGAGGCGGTATGCTTCTCCTTTGCTTTGCACACACGTACACCTTATTCCTGCCTCTTTTGCTGAGTTATTCCACTTTTCATGTGCAGGTCGCGGCGCGAGCATTGCTGAAGCGCCCTACCTTTATGGGGCGGGCCAAGAGGTGGCTCAAGAGGTTCATCGGCCGTTCCTCCAAGGGGCCTCAGGCCGAGTATAGCTTTATGCCAGGCCGGGGCTTGGTGAGCGGTGAGGAGAGGCCTCGCAAGAGGGCCTCAAGCATAGAGCTACCTCTTTCCTATGTTCGCAGCCAGTCCCTGGGTGCTGCCAACTTGGCCTCTTTTCGGGATTCCCTTCGAGGAACGAACATTCATGAGACCGCTCCAGATCCTTTTTCTCATCTAGCCTTGGAGCGTATCGAGCCTTCGCCTATTGGCCGTCCGGGTCTCTCTTCTTAGATTCTGCCCTCTTTCTTCCCTGGCCAATCTTCTTCGGGTGGCGACATGGGCTTAGCAGAGTCTCTGTTTTTCTTTGACCCGAACATGTATCCGTCTCAGCCACTGGGGGTATCTGGCTCTCCTCCCGTTGACCCGTACCCATATTCTGACTAGGGTGTACCTGTTCGAACAATTTTTTCCTGTTTTGTTTTATTTTTTTCAAAACATGCGTATGAAAACCTGTTGTTTTGTTAATGCTCAAAACTTTTGTCTTTGCAAATTCATTTTAAATGCATTATTCGGACTTCAAGAAGGGCCTTTTGGTGTTGTGATTTGTGGGGGATCCCTGGGAATGGGTTTAGACTCAACTATGTACGGACTGGAACATGTTTTGACACATTTTGAGCAGATGAGAATAGGTCTCGTTTGTGGGTAGCCTGCTAGTATGAGCTGCTGATATGAATTGTTTACAGGGGACAAAACATCCGTACGGTTGACGCAGAGGGTTGACTCTTTTTTTTCTCTTTTTTTTTGACCAAAATTTTGAGGACCTCTGGGGAATTTCCAAAAGCTGGGAACCTTTATTGGGAGATTATGACTCTGGGTTCTGACCTAACTGGGTTTACCAAAGCATGCCTTTTCCGTTAATCTCTCCAATGTGCTTATCGTGACTTGCTATCCCCGGTTTTACTTTTCAAACGGGAGGTGTCCCTCGGGTGCCAACTTTCCTTGGGTATGGATCCTCCTTCGTTGTGAATCCTTCTTTGATGTGAACCCTCCTTCATTCGGAATGTGACCTATCCTTCGCACGGGCCATCTTTTCTGGGTCTCAATCGTATCGGTCTGCTCTCCTTGTACCCCCCCCCACTTTCTTTTCCTAGGAGTGGTCTAGTTGACTCGAGACATGAACAGGAGCAAATTATGCTTGCTTATACAAAGGAAGAACAGACATAGGCACTTGCAGGAGAGAGTCCCTTTTCTGAGGAAGGAAGCCTATGGATAGAAATTCAGTGTTTGGCTCTCTCCTAAAATGTGGAAAAGAAGACTTGTCGAGACATTGAAATTCTCCTTAGTTAATATCATCAAAATGATTGCTTGAATGGACCCGGTTCATTATTAAGTTAGGATTACTACAAGCAGTTAGCCTTAACATGCGTAAATGTCGTGATCTATTAAGATTAGGATTCGATCAATGGCAAGATCGAGAAAGGAGATGTGTTTAGGGGATCGGCCTTTGATGTGACCGGGCTAAGCGTTTCTGGGAAAATCGGTCATTGCTGAGACCGGGGGAAAGAGACTTGGTCATTTTTGGAGAGAACCAAGGTTTGATGATTTTGTTTCATGTTGTGACCAGACCTGAAGGTTTCTTACGTTCCCCTCAGTTTGAGGAGCTCACGTCGCCGTAGTTCGGCCTTGTACCGCCTTTTGTTGGGGTTGGTGTCCTTTTGAAGGATGTTGTTGCCCTTTCGATGTAGACCACTTTGCTATGTGCTGAAATCCTTTTAGGATGAATGGGCCCCTTTTGAGGTGGGTTCCTTCTTGGTTGTCTTTTGAGATAGACTTCTTTTCCACTTTCATTTCCTTTCCCTCTTTCCATTTTTTTAGAGGGGGGAAAATCAGCCCCAACTTGCTATTTGGGACATTGGCTCATTCGTGGCTCCCTTGTTGGGAAGTTCGTCACTTCTATCTTTGACTTTGGAAATCTGGGAAGTCTTTTGCTCGGTTACGCACGTGCGATCGCGGGCGAATCTTGGTGGTTGAGCAACAACATCTTGCCTTTTCATTGACATGGGATGCCCTTTGATTTGCATCGAGGGTTTGCATGGAAGAGTGTATCGGATTGTGTATCGGGAAATGTGTATTGGTGAAGGCTTGCCATTAATGGTTTCTTCATGCCAATTGATCACAACATTTATTCATATCAAGATTAATTGTTTGTATTGAACGTTTTTATTTGTGTTGAGTCCATTCGTCCTTAATGAGTCGTTATTGACTAGTATACTTTAGAAGTCAATTCATCATTTTGGGGACGTAGCAATCATTTGATAATAGTAAGTAAAGTAATTCCAAGAATTAATGTAATTTTGCAACTAATGTCTCAAGTCTAAAGAGAATAGAAGGAAAATAACTGTTTCATTGCACGGAGGATTCAAACTTTTTACAGACTAGAATGACTCTACAGTGGATGGGCTCCAATCACATACCATTTTGATGCCTTTTACACAACCTTGCCTTGTAAGGCTTAGGGAAAGTAAAAACATGTCTATGATGGACTTTTGGGAGATCTTAGAACCTAACTAGACCACTTCCTACCAACTTTCCCTTTTCCTCTCCTTACAACCTCAACTTTGGCTTCCTTTCTTTCACTCGGGTTTACACCCACTGATTTCCTTTCTTTGTGATTATTCCCTCATCAATAAGTTTCTGGATCTTGTCTTTCAAAGCATCACAAGCTCCGGTGGTGTGCCCCACTTCCTACCAACTTTCCCTTTTCCTCTCCTTACAACCTCAACTTTGGCTTCCTTTCTTTCACTCGGGTTTACACCCACTGATTTCCTTTCTTTGTGATTATTCCCTCATCAATAAGTTTCTGGATCTTGTCTTTCAAAGCATCACAAGCTCCGGTAGTGTGCCCCACTCCTTGATGGTACCGGCAGAATTGGGTTTCATCGGACCGTTGGTGGGACTGTTCAGCTAAGAGCATATCCGGATTGAGCAACTGGATCTTTCCCTCCTTTAGCAGTTGATCAAGTAATTTAACTCTAAGAATCCCCAATTCACGGAAGAGACGATATGGAGCGGCTCTTTGAGGGCGAATTGGCTTGGGAAGAATGGGTCCGGGCCGACTGTTTCTGTGCGGCACTCTTACATTCGAGGGTTGTGATTGGGGAGGAAGGCTTTCTTGGTGGCTTGAAGTCATTTGGGAGATGATGGAAGTAACAGGGGATGGATCACGTCCACCATTGTGTTCATGCAAGCTTGGACATTTTTCATGTCTTCTTGATGGATGCGACTTTACGAGTCCATTTCATCTCTCATGCTCTTCCTTTCTTGGTGCCAATCATTCTCCCTGTCTTTCAAGAGCTCACGAAGACAAGGGTGGACCATTCGAACCCAAATCCTTTCGGTCTTCTTTTCCAAGTCTGAAGCTTGTCTCTCGTGCATTCTATTGACAATCCCAAACAGACGGCCCTGATCATATTCTGACCTTTTCATCACTTGCTTCATGACATCCAGGGTTCTCTCAACGATTTCTAGGCGAGCTTCCATCCTTCCCTATCAAAGGATGAACTGACAATCCATAAGGAAGCTTTGAAGGAGTTCACGGAAAGGCCATGCTTTGAGTAAGAAATAGATTTTGACACAAGGAGATTCGACTCGGGGAGGGAAAACCGATTTGACTTGAAGGGTAAAATTTTGAGGAAAGACCCGAGCCATGCACTTTGGGGAATTCACCCATTTCATTTATCCTTTTTTTTTTAAAAAAAATATTGGGTGATCTTTCACATGAACAAACGTTAGAGCGCAACTTAAAAACATGTATTCATTTATTGTTCGATCCTTCTTTAAAACGCATTTTATTCCTAATTGGTTGGAAAAGATTTCTCTTCTTTTTCGCAACTAATCTAAATCCTGGATCAGTGGAGGCCAACACTACGTCTATAAGCCCCTCATTTTTCACCTGTATTGCACACTCCCAAGGACGGACTATCCCGGGCGAGGGTCCTATAGGGCACGTGGCTTCCACTGACCAAAAGAAACCAACCTAGGGTCTAGTGCGTCACAAAGTTCCAATGCACGAGCCATTCTTATCATAATTAAGCCCCGGTTAAGGTCAAGATTAGCTTAACGCTCCAACAAAATTCTGGCATGACCTCATTTTAAATGAGGGATCTCGGACCTTAGCCTTGGGTTTAAAGATGATTAGGATGAATCAAACATTAGGGCTTAATGACACGGTGTCACCCTATCCTTAATAAATGACTTCGGTTAATTATGGTTGGAATTAACACATAAGTCAAGGACTGGGTCAAAGATGACCTTGGTCACACTTGCTTTCACAAGGAGTCGTGACTCGGGCGTTAACTTGGCCATAATCAACTTCGGGCACGTATTAGGGACGTGATAACGTGAGCTAGACCAAAAAACCAACCAAGGTCGTGGTATTTGTGTGTCACGGACACGTGTGGTTGACTTGGCTCGGAAGGGGAGGTAGAATGGACCCGTGCGCGCGAGAAGGGCACAAGAGCACCAATCAAGATACATCGTGGCATCCATCCCAGGTTTAAAGGGTTTTTGGAACATGCACAAGGTCAAGTGCGAGTTGTGTGAAGCCTTCTATGTTCCTTTTTGAGTCAAAATAGGATTTTTTTTTTTTTTTTTCAATTTGTTTTAATATCATGAACAATGTATGAACAATATATGAACAAGCATAATGAACAAGCATTTACACAAGTAATCAAGCAAGGATATGAACAACCAAGGATCAAAATTTTGTACATGGAAAGGTTGTGCACAACCAAAGGTTTTTTGAAACCAAATTTTTTTTACAACAAGAACAACAACCTTTTGAGAATCATTTGTACAAAAAGGTTGTGCACAACAAAAGAATTTGAGAAACCAAAACTTTTATGAAAGGGGTAATGCACAATGAGTCTTTCAAAACCCAATTTTATGTCCAAAAGATTTGTGCATTACCAAGCTTTGAAAATCCATTTTTGGCAAAGAAAAAAAAAAGGTAAATGTGCACAAGTAGAGGCTGTAAATGGAACCTGGACAAGAAGAAAAGCAAGGGGACCATCAGAATGCTTCTGCCCTGCACAAAATTGTTAGCTTGAAGCATTATGTGGGCCCAGCCAAACTAGCCATACGGTTAGAGCAGTAGCTCCATTATTTTTCAAATTTTCAACTTCTGATCATCAAGCCCCAGTTTATTGAATTTCCAGAACAGTTTCACTCCCAGAAATCAAAACAAAAACATAAAACACACACAAAATAAGCACAAAGTCAACAAACAGGGACGAGAGTTTGACCCACGCAAAAGTGTCCCCAAAGCTTCTAAAAAGAAGTTTGAAAACACTTTATTCCCCAACAGAGTCGCCATTGTAAGATACCCGCGGGAAAATAAAAATAGTTCCCTCGAGAATCAAACACGGCACTTTCAATGTTTAACGGAGTCGCCACGTTAGTTTAACTTTAAACCCAAGCTTAACGAAAAATGGTTAGAGACAAAGGATTCGGAGGCCAGGTTACGCTTTGGGAAGAACTCAACAGGTAGTTCACCCAAAGTGCCTCGGAAAAACCGAGTCACCCTAAAGTTTGTTAAAAATTGTGCAAGTGTGTGTGTGTGTGCGCTCTCTTGAAGATGGGAAAAACTGACTTTTAACAAAATCAGTTAAAAACTTAACAAAAAATGGTTGTTTTTGTAAACAGTTTAACAGAAAAGGGAAAGACTGAAAAATCACCCCTCTGACCAAACTAGCCGTACGGCTGGGAAGGTCAACCCTGGGGTTTTTGCAGATTGTCAAGAAATCAGTCCAGTTTCAGGCAGAAACAGAGCATTCTGCTGAAACTGTACTATTTTACATCTTTCTAGTTTATTTACTCACACAAAGCTTAGATTAAATCATCTCTATGCTCTTAATCTCTAATTAAACACCAAAACACAAGGTTTTGGGTGTGATCAAGGCAATAATTGGGGAAAAATTGAGAAAGGTGATGAACATGGCATTTGAGCCAAAATCATCATTTGGATGGTTAAAGATGGCAACTTTAACATCCAAATGGATGGTTCATCCAAGGAAGAACCTTGGGGAGGTAAGAAATCAACCTTTGGATGGATAACGATTGAGTCTTTACCATCCAAAGGGACATTATTGGAGTTAGATCAAGGTTTGAATGATAAAGATTGAAACTTTATCATCCAAACTTGTTCATTTCACCATAAAATCAACTTAAAAGTAAAGACATGAAATTTAACTTGCATAAATGTAAAGACATAATACAAATTGCATAAAAGTAAAGACATAATGTAAAGAACATTAATGTAAAGACATAATGTAAAGTGCATTAATGTAAAGACATAATGTAAAGAGACATTAAATAATAACAAGCCTTGATCATCTTAGGTTTGAACCCTTGATCATGTATTGAACATGAGGGTACCATTGATTCACGTCAAGTACTTGGATCCAATTCATAATATTTACAAGAAAAGTAAGGACATTTACATAAATTGAACAAAAGAAAGATAGGATATGAGATGAAGAGAAGATGGGGAGAAGGAGGCCTCACCAATTTTGGTTCTAAGCCTATCTTCTTTCTCTCTTTTCACTCAAATGTGTGTTTATGTGTTTAACCTGCCCTCAATTAGATAGAGTTTACACTCACAAAATGATTTCTCCCCCCTAAAATGATCATCAAAGGGTCTAATTTATAGGGACTGAGGGTGCTCAAACCATCCGTACGGATTGGCCCCTCCCGTGTCCAAACCATCCGTACGGCTCAGCCTGGCGAGCTTCTGGATTTTTCCAATTTTAATTCCAGAGTAGTCCTAGAATTTTAGGTTTATCTTAGTGAGGTCCCAGCCTATCAGTTTTATCCCTGAATGGTGCTAAGAGTTCCTCTAAAGTTGGTTAATTTAAGATTGGAGTACTTACAACCGCACTATACCTTTGTCAAGTAACCACACATTCTTTCTTAATATTAAACTTTCTCCTTGTTTTATTTCAGGATTCAAATCATTTTATTCCTGGGATAATACTAGATCTAGAAGATCTCAAGTTAGATGCCATTGGCTGCAACATTTTATCAAGGCTTAACAAATCTAGGATCCTTCCCTTCATCACTCTTCAACTAGATTTTCCCCTACCGTCCTTTGTGGATGGGTTTTTCAGCACTACCGTAGAAATGGAAAGTACTGATGACCCTGACTCTCATCTCAAATTAATCAAAGCCTCTGTTATGGGAATTCTAATGGCTTTTCATGCTAGTGATCTGGCCCATGCCTTGGGCATTAAATTTGACCAAAATTTCCCTGAACCATTCTCTAAACAAGAATCTCTTAGCCTTGCAAAGAAGCTCACACGAAAAATTGACATCTTAAAAATCCAAAGGAAAGACGTTGGTGAGATCATGTACCACATAGGCCACCTAGTCGATCATGCACTTATGTGCAAGACTGAAAACCATGCCAACTTCAAAAACACCTAGTGGATGATTTGTGCAGCTATCTACCTGGGGAAGAAACTTCATTGGGGTCAAGTCTTCTACGATGTCCTGGTTGCAAATATTCTTTCTTACAAGGATGCGGAAGAGGAAGGGGAGACAAAATACCACACCAACAGTAGATTAATTTCTTATATGATGCGTCATATCAAGCGAATCAAGGAAGAGTTTGAGAAAAACAAGAAATTAATCCCTACCACAAAAGACTTCTGCCGCAAGTCCATGCGAACCAATTACTGTAACAACTTTGGCGATGACATGTGCAGATCATACCTTCTCATAGATACCATTGAGGAGTATGTACCTCCCAAGCACACCAGACACGGTCAAACCAACCTGGGTGACAAGATAATAAGTGATAAAGAGGCTGCCGCCTTTGAACAGGAAAGACTCAAGGCTGCTGCACTCAAGGAAAAGGCAAACGGGAAAGACATCACCACCCCCTCTAATCCAATTTCAATAAAAGGCAAGGAAAAGGTTGTGACTATGGAAAAGGCCATCAAGAAATCCAAACCAACATCTGAAAGTATCAAGCTAACCACACCATCTGTACCGACCGCTACAGTTAAGTCTACCGCATCAATTCCAAAACCCCTAGCCAAAACCAAATTGACCCCTACCGTACCTTCCAAATCCCTAACTCCATCTCCTGACCTTTAGTCAAAACTAAAACAATCAATGCCTCACCCTACCGTACCATCAAGACCCTCCATACCTTCCAAACCTACCGTATTCTCCATCTAAAAAACCAAGCCCTCTATCTCATCTAAATCTGTATCCAGTCAGGGGAAGAATTTTTTTTTGAAAAGCCTGTTAAGAAGAGATCTCATACTCCCAGACCAGTTAAGATTACCAAGAAAGCTAAGGTCACCAAACAACCATCCCCTGAGGTCAATTATCCAGTCTTTGACTCATAAGAAGATATCGAGGTTGCTCCTCCCAAACTCTCCAAAAAAAATTGTTTTGGATGCACGACCGGAAGATGTTGAGGAACTCAATTCTGACGAGCTTAGTGAAGATGCTGAGGATGCAAATGTTTAGGTGGATTATGAAGAAAAGGATGATGATGAAGACGTTGAAGAGAGTTCAGACACTCAAGAAGTTGAGCTTGATACCCAGAAGCCTATTGACAAAGGCCTTGTGGATGAAAGCTCTGGGGAAGAGGCACAGGATGAAAGCTCTGCCGTAAGTGAGAAATTTGCAAGTGTGTAGATACCCCGGGGAAACCCACTTCTTGGCTAGAGTGGTGGAAGGATCCTAGGATGTCTATTTGGTTTTAGATGTTAGAGTCGCCACCTATGTTATTAAGGGAACTTAAGAAAAACCTAAAAATAGCCTAATTTATGTACAAAACCAGAGATTCGGGAGAGAAGGGTTCGGGGGTTAGGTGACAGAGTGGGAAGTACTTAAACACCCACTCCGCCCAGCTTACGTGGGTCTTACTACTAAAGGTGTTCTAATGTAAAAAGTCCTTCAATTTATTAATATAAAAGTGCTAACAATTACAATGAAAAGAAAGGGGGAATTGCAAAGGGAAATAAAAGAGAATTGTTTTATATATTAATTCATGCGAAAGATTAGATTAAGAGAAGAATGGTAAATTAAACTAGAGTTTAGAATGTAGGGAGATAATGATGGAATGATTCGGTTCGAGAGGTGGAGTTATCGTAAGCATTATTTAAGGATACCTTTTAGTGGATTAGATTGGATAATTGAGGAATACAAGGAATGGCGGAACTATCGTATCCGTAGCTATTTGGTCTTTCGGGTAAGTCTCGTTAAAATTCGGGTCGAATTTTCTTTAAGGAGGAGTGAATGTCACGACCCGAAAACTAGGCTCTATTTTATTGGTAATAAGTAATTATTATTTATTTATCTAAATTATTATTTATTTAAATATTTATGTGTGCATTTTATGTTCATCATAATTATGCTTAGCATTTTATTTGAGTCATTCGGGTTAGTGTAATATTGTTGGGTCTTAATGGTTAGTAGGGAGTGTAATATTTGTGTTAGTAGTGTATTAGGGGGGGGGGGCCTAAGTGTAATCTTCTAAATCATTCCCCACTCCCTCCCTACTCCTTCCCTCACCTCCCCCATCCTCTTACACTCCACCTCCCTCATCTTCCCCCATTTCCCAACTCATTTCTCTCTCTCTCTCTCCAAGGAAGAAAAAGGGGTAAGTTCTCTCTTCATCTCTCTTCATTTTCTTCTCCTTCCTCTCATAATCTCTCATTTCTCATAACTTGAATCTTGTTTAGATCGTCGATAGGATCGTAGGAGGCCAAAAATATTTGAAATCCATCGACTTTGAGAAATTCAGTAAGTTACTTTTCCCCATTTTTATGCTAAAATGTTCATATCATGTTTATATGATGTTTTGGTGTGTTATATTTGAAGTTTGGTTGAGTTGGAATTAATTTGGAATTTATTGGCTTTTGGGTTAAAAATGGTGAATATGTGAATGTTGGGTTTAAATCTTGTTTTGGGTTGTTAGATGGTGTTGTTTAGGTTCCCTTGATGTTTAGATGTTGTTTTAGTACCTTGGAAACTAGTTTGAAAGCTTTGATTTTGAGCATTTAGTGAAAGTTTGGGTTTTGGTCCGAAATGGTGAACCCAGGAAGAAATCTGGGCATTGTTCTTCTGGCACGGTCGTGCTCCTTTATTTGGCACGGTCGTGCCAATATTCACTTTCCCTCTCGTAATGGTTGGCACGGTCGTGCTCCTTATTTGGCACGGTCGTGCCAATATTCACTTGCCTCTCGTCTTGTTTGGCACGGTCGTGACACTTTCTTAGGCACGGTCGTGCCAAGCTAGAATTCTGGTATATTCTTCCCTTTTTCTTCTAAAACTGTTTCCTCCATAACTTTCTCATCCGGACTCCGTTTTAGGCGTGTAAACTATCGTTTCGAAGCTCTATTAGATTACTACAAGATAGTATAGGTTGTTCAGTTAAGTTATAAGTTTTATACTTCGGATTTTATTGGGTGTTTGGGCATCTTATGATGTGTTCGTGGTTCTTCCAATCAAATTGATTTTCGAGTAAGACTTGGTCTAGGTTTTAGGCGATGTCCCATAGTACCTAGGGGGTTGTTATTGAAAACTAAAGTGTAGGGTTTAGTCCAGTCGTGATCATGTTCTAATAAGGGTAACCTTTTGGATTCGTTTGGGTACTTGCGGTTTGATTAACCTTAAGGTGTATTCATTCTGATTTCCTACTTTGGAATTCCAGGTGTGATGAGATGGTTGAGTTCATAGTCCTAGTATATCTTTATGAGTAAATGTTTAGGGTCATTTTGGTAATAGTCCTTGTACTATTTGTGAGCGACCGTTTGGGTTGTGTTCCTTATGAGTAACTTGGGTATCATCTTTGAAATGTATCTGGTATGGTTCTTCTTTATGGAATTATCGTATTCTAATAATCATTGTGTTGCGCTCCTTATGAGCAATACCGTTATTGTTGTTGTGCTCTTTTATGAGAAACTTCTTGTGTTCGTTGTTGTTTGAACTCTTCATGAGAAATCGTTTGCATCTTTATGGTGATTAATTGGTGTGGTTCCCTACTTTGGAACCCTAAGTTGTTTAATTAAGCTAGTATTTATTACTTAGCATTTATTTGAAAGCCCAGCTGGTATTTTGTGTGTGTTTGAGCGATGCGAAATATTATGAGGGCACGGCCAAGTCCATTGTGATGTTGACCATTGTTTTGCCCCCTTATTACCCTCCTCCAGATTGGCCTTGGATGTGAGAAGAGCTAGCTACCTTGTGTGCATTTTAGCTTTACTTGGAGCATGACTTTGTGGCATGTCTCCCGTCCTTTGTGACACTTCATTGGTTATTGGTTCCGGTACCGGGGTTTTCTCTTCGGCTTTCATGCTATTATGGAGATGATGATTTGTTGATTATTGAAGCTGCGCAGCGATCCTTTATTTGGATGTACCAGTTTGGAAAACCTTGGCTATATCCTTTGTTATGTGTTTATTTCCGCTGCTATCTGTTATGTGATAAATGCTATGTGCTATGTGATATTTATTATTGCTTATTGCTTCTTGCATCATCATAGCATGTCATGTAGTTGATTAGTAACTTACTGAGATTTATTCTCACCGTTTCTTGTTTCAAATTGTTTCCTTAACCCCCCACCAGGAGGAAAGGATTAGGATTCGCGGATCGAGGAGGACGTCGAGAGGATTGAGATTTTGGGCAGGTTGTTTGATCGGTTTGCATTATTAAATGTATAACCTTTTGGGGATAGTTTTACCAACAATGACGTCATTAAGATTTGTAATCTTCTGTATTTTTGGGGTGAGCTTGTAAAGCTCGTTCTAGTAGTTTGTTGTCGTTGTTAAGCTTGGATTTCTAAAACTTTTTTTTAAACATTTTGGGTATAAAAAATGGAATTTTTATCTTTGGTATTTTGAGTTTTGGTTTTAGAGTCGACGTCCAGATCGCGGTCCCGGGGCCCGCGGGGTCCGGGGTCGCGACATGGTAAATCTCAAAGTTGACGGAATTCAATTCTTTTTTATTCTACGCGATCCCAACGACGATCTAAACAATGTTCATGTTTTAAGAAATGAGAAATAACTAGAAGAAGATGAAGAAAAAGAAGAGAGAAGGAAAGGAAAGAAAACTTACCAAAAAGGGAGGAGAGAGAGAGAGTTTCCTGGGAGATGGGATGGAGAGAGTGAGGGAGGAGGTGAGGGAAGTAGGGAGAAGATGAAGAAATATTTGAAATGTTACAAAAAGGCCCCTCCCCCAATACTACCTTTTCAATTAAACTCCCCAGTAACTAATAAGACTTAACACTTCCACACTAGCCCAAATGACCCAAACAAAATGCTAGGCATAATTATTATAACACATAAATTGCACACATAATTATTTAAATAAATAAAAATTTAAATAAATAAACAAGCAAATAAATAAATAATAATTATTTAATTACTAATAAAATAGAGCCTATATTTCGGGTCGTGACAATCACTCCCCCTTAAAGAAAATTCGACCCGAATTTTAACGAGACTTACCTTAAACAAAAAGCCAAGGAAATTTCCTCTCGATTTCATCATGGAGCTCCCACGTCGACTCCTCGATGTCATGATTCCTCCAAAGAACTCGAACCAACGCAATGCTCTTGCTCCTCAACTCTTGGACTTTAGAATCTAAGATCCGAACCGGTCGTTCCTCATAAGTCATATCGGGCTCAATATCCTCCGGTATCCTCGGTAACACGTGAGACGGATCATAAACATACTTCCGAAGCATAGAAACATGGAACACGTTGTGCAACCGGTCCAAAGATGGCGGTAACGCAAGACGATACGCTAGAAGTCCAATCTTTCCCAAAATCTCAAACGGGCCAATAAACCTCGGAGCCAATTTGCCTTTCTTCCCGAACCTACGAATACCCACCTTTGGAGACACTTTCAAGAACACCAAATCACCAGTCTGAAAGCTAAGATCTCGCCTTCGGTTATCTGCGTAGCTCTTATGTCGACTCTGGGCTGTTTTCAATCTATCCCGGATAACTTTAACTTTCTCAACCGAATCCCGAAGAAAATCAATACCCACGATCTTCGCTTCACTAACCTCATCCCAACAATTAGGCGATCTACACTTTCTTCCATACAAAGCCTCATACGGTGCCATCTCGATACTAGCCTGATAACTGTTGTTGTAAGAGAATTCACTAACGGTAGGTGCGAATCCCAAGAATCGAAAAGTCTATCGAACAAGCTCGCAACATATCCTCCCAAAATCTGAATAGTCCTCTCGGATTGACCGTCTGTCTGGGGGTGAAAAGCTGTACTATAATGCAATTCTGTACCTAAAGCTTCCTGAAACGCCTTCCAAACTTAGAAGTAAACCTCGGGTCTCGATCTGACACAATGCTAACCGGAACCCCATGCAATCTAACGATCTCATCGATATAAAGGGTCGCAAGCTTTTCCATCGAATATCTGATGTCGATAGGCAAGAAATGGGCACTCTTGGTCAATCTATCCACTATTACCCAAACACTGTCATACTTCCTACGGGTACGAGGTAGTCCGTAACGAATCCATAGTCACATGCTCCCATTTCCACTCGGGAATCTATAAACGGCTGAAGTAATCCCGCGGGTCTCTGATGCTCGGCTTTGACCTGCTGACAAGTTAAACACCTCGAAACGTATTCGGCTATTTCCCTCTTCATATTATCCACCAAAATTGTTGCTCAAATCCTGATACATCTTCGTACTACCCGGATGAATAATATACCTCGATTTGTGGCCCCTCATCTAAAACTCTCTGTTTAATTCCATCACATCCGGAACACACAAACGACCACGGAAAGTCAAAACTCCACTCGAACTCAATGAAAAATCCTCGAAGTTCTTTTCCTTCAATTTACCCATTATCTTCACCAACTCGGGATCCTCTTTCTGAGCTTCCTTTATCCTTTGAATTAGGGTTGGAGACACCCTAATATTCGCAAAAATAGCCCCATGTCTCGATTCACGAGGAGACAATCTCGAACATCCTCAAGCATTTTCCATTCACGAACCATCATCGAAGCCACATAAGACTTTCTACTAATCCCATCGGCTACCACATTCGCCTTCCCGGGATGATAAGAAATCGCACAATCGTAATCCTTCAACAATCCATCCATCGGCGATGTCGGTTATTCAAATCTTTCTGGGAGAAAAGGTACTTCAAACTCTTGTGATCTGTAAAATCTCAAACTTCGCTCATAAAGGGTAGTGGCTTCCACTTGTGCAACGCAAAGACAATAGCCGCTAACTCCATATCATGAGTCGGGTAATTCTGTTCACTCGGGGTCAACTTCCTCGAAGCATAAGCAATTACTTTCCCATTTTGCATCAACACACACCCAAACCCTCTTTCGAAGCATCACTGTAAATCACTAGGCCATCGCTCCCATTAGGAAAAGTCAAGATCGGTGCTGTAGTCAACCTCTTCTTTAATTCCTCGAAACTCTCGTCACATTTCTTGGTCCACACAAACGGAACATTCTTTCGGGTCAACTGAGTCATCGGAGTAGTAATCCTCGAAAACCCTTCGATAAACCTTCTTTAATACCGGCTAGACCCAGAAAGCTTCTAATCTCTGTCACTGATTCGGGTCTCTTCCAATCCACTATTGCCTCTATCTTTGAAGGATCCACCGAAATACCGTCTTTCGAAATAACATGACCCAGAAACGAAACCTTCTCAAGCCAAAATTCGCATTTGCTAAACTTCGCAAATAAATTTCTCCCTCGCGAGAACGGATATAAACTGTCCTCAATGCTGCTCGTGCTCCTCTCGAGACTTAGAATAGACGAGAATATATCAATAAAAACCACCACGAAAGAATCAAGATAAGGATGGAAAACTCGGTTCATCAAATCCAATAACACGGACGGCGCGTTAGTCAACCCAAACGGCATAACCAAGAACTCGTAATGACCGTACCGAGTGCAAAAAGCAGTCTTCGGAATATCCTCCGATCGAACCTTCAACTGATGGTACCCACTCCTCAAATCAAGTTTAGAGAAAACCACGGACCCTTGAAGCTGATCAAACAAATCATCAATGTGCGTAGAGGATACTTGTTCTTCACCGTAACTGATTCAACTTTCGGTAATCGATGCACAATCTCAACGAACCATCTTTCTTCCGCACGAACAAAACCAGTGCTCCCCCGGGGAAACACTAGGGCGGATAAACTCGATCAAGCAACTCTTGCAACTGAACCTTCAATTCCTTCAACTCTGCAGGAGCTAACCTATAAGGTGCTTTCGAAATCGGAGCGTACCGGCAAAAGATCTATACAAAACTCAATCTCACGATCGGGAGGCATATCATACTCGGTAAGAGAAACATCGGGAAATTCCCGGACTACCCGAACACTATCAAAACTAAGGGATTCTTTCCTAGTATCAAGAACACTAGCCAAATACCCCTCACAACTACTATGCAATAATTTTTCTCGCTTTCATAAAAGAAATTAAGCGAACCTTTCTACTCAGAGGACAAGCCTCAAACACAAATTTAGGCACATCGGGAATAGAAAAAGTAACAATTTTCTTACGGCAATCAACAGAAGCATGAAACTTGCTCAACCAATCCATACCCAAAATGACATCAAAGTCTTGGATAGGAAGAACTACCAAATCCGCACAAAGGACTCGACCACAAATACCCACATCACAAGCACGAAAGACTCGATCAGAAATCAAGCATTCTCCTATAGGGGTCGACACCTCTAGCACGTACGTAAAGACTCGAATGCAGCATTTAACATGGAAGCAATTGCACAGAAATGTATGAATGAGATGATCCTGGAGCTACTAACGCTCGTGCGCTCACATTAGACACAGAAACAATACCTCCAATAACGGATGGATCATCGGTCGCTTGTTGTTGATTCATTGCAAACACTTTCCCTTGGACCTTGGGCTTCTCGGCGGCATCCTTTTCTGACCCTGATTAATACTAACCCCTGACCCGGATGACTGTCCTCGGTGCCTCGTGCAATCTCTCGCAAAGTGCCCCATTTCACCACAATTGATACACTTGCCATACCTATCCTCCGCATGGCCTACCTTTTGACAAAAGGTACAAGGCTTCCTAATTGGGCTCCCTTGGTTCCCGGAAGTGGTACCCGGGTTCCTTGGATCGGTGTCCTCGGAACTGAGATTGTCCCCCAAAGTTACCTCGATTATCAATCCTTGGTTGTGGACTTGCTCTGCGCTCCTTGCTTACTCGGGTTGGCCACCTCGGTCTTCCGCTTATGTTCCCTAATATCTTGCTCTATAAGATAGGCTCGGTCCACCGCATCTTGGAATGTCACAATCCGTTGAGCAATCAGTTGAGTACGGATGGAGGTCTTCAATCCCCGAATAAATCTCATAGCCTTTTGTTCCTCGGTCCTCACCAAATAGTCGCAATACCGGGCTAATTCTATGAACTTCGCCGAGTATTGTGCTATAGACAACACACCTTGCTCCAGGTTGAGTAGCTCGATCTCTTTCGTGTTGGGTATGCCCACATATATCTCAGTTTTAAATGTAATAGGTTTATTATTTATTAGAATTTGATTGATCCATCCCTAAGTTTTATTTCATGGACTTTAGACCCACATGTAAGAAGTATTTATACTTCATTTTTTAAGTTGTCCATAGTTATAGAATAGGCTTAGAAATAGGGCAAGAAGATCAAGTTTCAAGAAAAATCACTCAGTGAGTTTGAGCCGCGGTTATGCGCCTCCTGCGCCACGCGCCACGCGCCTTCTACATTCGCGCCATGCGCCATTTAGAGCGCGCGCATAAGGATTTCTTCATAAGCTTTGTTACGCGCCTATGCGCCCCCTTGATTTAAGCGCACGCTTACTGTGCGCCTCTTGGCTCAATGCGCCTCTTGGCTCAAACGCGCCTCAAAGTGTTTATTCAACACTCAGTGATTATTGAAGACTCGAAGACTTGAAGAGAATTCAAATTACGCCAATGATCCAACGGTGGTTAAAAGATGCATATGCGCCTAATCTATTGACACGTGTCCACAACGGTCACATTTATGTTGAGTGTCAAAATGGCCATAATATATGCATGCTCCAATCAACGAGCGACAGCTCATCTGTCCACAAGGATTTCCAACGGCTAGTTTTTTTGAAGTTCACTATAAATACCCCATAACTTCAACTTTTGAAGTTGCTGAGTTTTGCTAAGAATTTCAAAAATTTCTCTCTCAAAGCATTCGTTGAAGATTTGAAGATTGCCTTCGTTTTCCAGATTTCTCAAGAACATCTTCATACCTTCATCCTTAGCCCATATCTTAAAGCCTTAACACTTTAGTTTCTCGTGCTCTCCATCTCAAAGATTTAAAGAGCCTTGATACTAAATAACACACACGCACCTCTTTAAGATAATCATTTAGATTCATCTTTTAGAGATACACCGGTTATTGTTTTGGATTTGTTCTTTCATAGTAATAGATCTTGAGTTAGTGTATAAGCTCAAACATTGTAATTGTAACACTCCTCATTATAAAAGATCTCGATTAGAAATCCAAGACTAACCATCTTGGTAGAGGACGTAGATCTTTCATTGATCGAAACCTCTCCAAATAGCTTGTGTTATTATCTTGTATTTCTTTCAAGTTATTATTTTCACTCACTATTTGCTTGTTTACTCATTGTAGTTGGATTGAACTGAATTGTGTTGTGTTTGTTATATCATTTGCCTTAGTTTCTTCTTTCACTCACTTTGAGCCAAAATACTTAGTGTGTGTGTTGCGCTCCCTTTATCACTTTGCGCCCATTTTTCATTACTATATTCCGCTGTGCATTTCACTCACTCACTTAGGCGCATTTCATAACGCTTACTTGATAAAGTGCGCATTTGCAATTGAGTTTTTCAAGGGTACGAAAAGAATTTTAAAACAGCTATTCACCCCCCCCCCTCTAGCTATTTTTCATACCCTTGTTGCCCTTTGGGACCAACAAGTGGTATCAGAGCAAACACCTTTTAAAACATTTTTTCGTTTTTCAAGCTAACAGCTTGGGTGCCGATTCTAAATGGCAAACTCAAACCTATGGCAACTGCAAACTACACTCACGTTCCGGTCTTTGATGAAGATCATTTTGACGTGTGGAAATTCAGCATATTGACTCATCTCAACTCAATCGATGAAAGGCTCCATGACACCGTCGTTTATGGACCTTATATTCCGATGAAGGCGAATCCAAATCCACGCACCAACGCTGCTCAACCTACAGTTCTAAAACCAAGGGAAGAATGGACCGAGGAAGAAATTAGAAGAGTTGCAAATGATGGCAAAGCAAGAAACATTCTCTTAAGCACTCTAAGCACGGCTATGAAACAAGAGTCATGCATTGTGCTACCGCTAATGAGCTATGGGATGCTATTGAAGAGCATATTGAAGGAGACACCGTCTGCAAG
>JAOWBW010000478.1:871071-972375 GCA_026119855.1 Campanula takesimana | reverse complement strand
TCTTCGCCATTAATGCTAAAGATACCGCATTTAATGCTTCTCAACTACCCAGCGGATATTCAAAATTGCAAGCCTTCTTCTACAAGACTCAAGACATTTACTCCTCTTTAAAATAGTGGACTTGGAGCATTGAAGAAGGTTGGTGAAAATAGAGCATTGAAGAGAGTTGAATGTTTTTGAGTATTCATTAAGACTCAAACATTTTGTCCAGATAATCCATTTAATAGGACACATACACTTGTAATCATCCCGAACTAGATCATATAAGGAATACGTTGTTTAAGTTATTCACACACCCACCTGAGTGAGATAAGTTCTCTTGAACTTGCCGCTCAAATACACTTGGTCAGAATTGTCTTACGATCCATTAGAAATTTCTAGAACTTAGTCTTTGTATACCGGCAAAGCCGAGCTTGTAATAGACTAGAGATATCTAATAGTAATCTTAACCCAAATCCAAGTTCTGACCAAACTTGGTAGAAGACGTAGCAGTATTTACACTGTGAACCTCTCCAAATCCTTGTGTCTCTGTTGCTTACCTTATCATTGCCGGTTGGAATTCTATCACCGGCAGATTGCATATGTTCGTACTGATTCATTGTAATTTCCATTGATCAATCTCTTGAAACTGCATTGAACTTTTAGAAACAAACTTTGTGTTTAAACTAAGCTCTGAAAATCTTTTATATACTGATTTTGTGTGAGTTAAAACTAAGTCATATTTTACCCGCTGCGCTTACTGATAATAGTTTGCAAACTGATAAGTGACTTTGCATTTATAAGTGTTTTTTGTAAAAGTTTTAAAAAGGCTATTCACCCCCCCCC
Organism: Campanula takesimana; assembly: GCA_026119855.1. Taxonomy (NCBI): domain Eukaryota; kingdom Viridiplantae; phylum Streptophyta; class Magnoliopsida; order Asterales; family Campanulaceae; genus Campanula; species Campanula takesimana. Next base: position 971,550 of record JAOWBW010000478.1, on the reverse strand, counting down.
CTCTAGCCTATTTTCCTACCAATTGGGCCTAACATCCTATGAGGAGCATCCAGTTCAGGTGATTGATTCTAAGGTTCAAGAATTGAGAACTAAAAGTATTCCCCTTGTTAGAGTTGTGTGGAGGAACCATAATGTGGAAGAATCAACTTGGGAGCTTCAGGAGGTAATGGAGAGAAAATATCCTTGGTTATTTAATTCGTTTGATAAGTTATCCTAAAATTCGGGACGAATTTTCTTTAAGGGGGAGTGATTCTAACGACCCCAAAACCCGTCCCTATTTATTTTATATTTTTGGGGATTTTAATTTGACATTATGTGTGCATTTTATGTGTTGCATCATATTTTATGATCTGCACATCTTACTTGATTATTTGTGTTATTTACTTAGTTAGTAATAATAATGATTAAGGAAGTTAATTGATTAAGTTGAAACTTTAGGGTCCTTGTTGAAAATATAAGTTTAGGGGTTAAAGTGTTAAAAATAAAACTTGGGTGAATAAAGTTGGAAAAGTGGGTAAAAACTCTTCTTATAACATGCTTTTTCTTCTCTCTCTCTGTGCTCATTCATTTCACCCAGAACATTCCTCGTTCAACTTAGGGTTAGGAGAAAAAGGTAAGTTCAACCTATTTCGATTTAATTCTTTTTATCTACTTATCCATTTTAAAAACTACTTATATAAAAATGATCAGGGCGTTGAATAGGTCATTTCTACCCGAACAAAACTTATTTCAGCGATACTTTTTCCGGAAATAGGTAGTTACTAATTCCCCTTTAAATATTAAAATGGTCATCTATGTTATACTTGATACTTGTACTTGTTAATTTTGTGATTTGAATGATATTTGTGATACTTATAATTTTGGGACAAAGTGAGTATTTGGTATGGTTGGTTTTGATGGGTTGAAAGGTTGAGTTGTGTAGCCAAGTTGTGTTACAAACGTTTTAGTAATGTAAGTACTATACTTTTGGGACGGTGAAACGAAGGGAGTAAAATTAGCAAGTTTTGGGCCTGGCGGGTGTGTTGGGCGGCCGCCCAAATAGGGCGTGCGGCCGCACACTTATCTAGAAGATTTTTGTCTTGGGGCAGAGTGTTTTGGGCGGCCGCACAGGCTGGTGTGGGCGACCGCCCAGGGTTGCTGGAAAAGTTAAGTGTTCCAATCCAAGTGATTTATAGTTCAATCTTGGTCTAGGTCTTAGGTGATATCCTAGAGTACCTAGAGGGTTGTTGTGGAACACCCTAGTGTTTGAAATTGGTTCCTTTGTGAACAAATGTGTTATGAAATGTGAATAAGTGTTACATGGGGTATTGTTGAACATCTTTTGATATGTGTTGGATTGGTTCATCTTTGTGATGTGTTTTGCTTGATTCCCTACTTTGGAATCATTGCCCCTGGTTGTTGTTTAAGCAAGTATTCATTACTATGCTCGTTTGGAAGTCCAGCTGGTACTTGTTGTTGAGTCGAGCAGTGGTAGGGATTATAATGGCACACGAGCCAAGTTCATTGTAAGGCTTCTACCATTGGTTTCCCATTTTTAACCCCCTTCCTTGGGCCACGGATTGGGTCTGGGCTAGCTCTCCCTTGAGTGAGTTTAGTCACCATTTGGGTTATGACTATGTGTCATTTTCCCCCTCTTGTTGTTGTTGTTGCTGTTGTTATTTGGTTCATGAACCGGTTTCAGCCCTTTGGTGCTGCTCAGTTGATACCTCTCAGATGGTTATATGTTTGATTCGAGAACCTTGGCTCAGTATCCACTTATGAGTGTTTATTTCCGCCTTATGTGTGGTATGATGAGTTGGTCGTTATTTCCAACCGGTATGGGACGGTTGGCGATAGGGAGCCTCTCATGTTATGTGTTATGTGGATGTTTATTGACATTGTTCAATTCCGAGTATCATTTTAGCATGTAACGTAGTTGCATTTTAGTAGCTTATTGAGATTCATTCTCACCCTTATTTGTTTACTGTTTTAGATAAAGGAGAGCCCGGGGGATAGGTCACTTCACAAGGGAGGACGTCGAGGTGGTTTTGGGTAAGACATTTTGGGAAAGTAAGTTTGGTATGAAAAGGCTACATTATGCCAACGTATAACCTTTTGGGTAGTGTACCCGTGACTTCATCTTTGTATCACCTATTTTTGGAACATGTTGGTGAGTTGTAAATTTGTAAGTAAAGTGTGTAAGCCTTATGGCTAAGTACTTTGGATTGTGAAAGTTTGTTTGTGTGGAATGAAGTCAAGTTTCAAGTAAATGTGTTTGGTTATATGAAACTTTTATGAAAGTACATTTCGAAAAATTTTCCTAAAATGTTTTATGACGTCTTTCGTGTGTGTCCCGAGCGTGGGGCCAAGTAGGACCGCGGGTGTGGGGCGCGGCATCTTACCAGCCATGTTTACGGTCAGCAAGTCATCGTTCTTGTTCCCACTCGATGTGTCAGATTTAGTGTTGAGATACTGCACTAACTTGGATAAATCCTTTGCTGAGAGGCCAGGAATTGGACTGTCTTCGGATGCCACAAGATGCGCATATTGTCCTGATCCTTTCTTGTTGCGACTATCTCCCCCTTTCTTGCGACCCTCCGGGTATCCAATGATCTCATAACAATTTTCAACTGTGTGGTAGTACTTTCCGCAGTATGTGCACTTAGGTTTCTCTCTTTGACCATTTTTTCCTTCCTGATTGCCATGTCGCTCCTTACTTTGTCGCTGGAGACCTTGAGCCTGGAATGCCGCTGCTTCGACGTTCATCTTGTTGTTGATTGTTATCTGTCTCTGCCTTTCGTCTTCCGAGACTAAATGATAAGCCACCCCGAGTGACACAATTGGTTTGGTGCTCAAGATTTGGGACTTGATTGTACCGAAGCTCTCGTCCAAACCCATTAGAAATTCATACAAGTGCTCCTTTTCTTTCATCTCCACTAACTATTTAGGAATATCGCATGTGCAGCCACTGCATTTGCATCTCGGAATAGGTGAAAGGGCTTGAAGTTTATCCCACAATCCTTTCAGTTTTGTATAATATGATGACACAGAGAGTTTCTCTTGCCTAGTAAGAGTTATCTCTCGCTTCAACTCGAAAGGCCTGGGTGCGCTTTCACTGCCAAAGCGTTCATGCAGATCCTCCCAAACTTCTTGCGCCGTCGTGGCATGCTTGACACTGCTGCGAATGTCCTTCTCCATAGAGCTATGTAACCAGCCCTTAACCATGGCGTTGCATCGCTTCCACAGTAACAAGTCAGCCGCGCCTTCCTTGGGAATTTGGATCGTCCCATCCACAAATCCAAATTAGTTTTTCGCAAAAAGAGCATTACTCATTTCCTCGGCCCAATCTGCGTAGTTCCCATCTCGAAGAAGGTCACTGACGAAAACGGTGTTTGGGCTATCAGAAGCTGCGATATAGTATGGCGACATCACATCCATCGTGACTCCTCCAGGGGTATTGCCCTCCGGCTTAGTACCACTATTTCCAGTCATGGTTACAAGGATGATGAAAAATCGTGCGGAAGCTTATATCGTAACCTGCTCCGATGCCATGAAGAAATTGACAAAGGTAAAGAAAAGATGGAGAATATTTCTTGTATTTCATATCTTCATAACTGATACAAGGAATCATATATATATACAACTAGGCTACTAAGTTTACGGGATATGAAGTATCCTATTCTAAACCAAGATCCTAATTTACAGGAAGAGATACACTTTACATGGAAACATATCAACTCTCAAGAATTATCGGACCACAGCAAATCTCATTGAATGTTAACAATAACTAATTGATAAAATTTTGGAGGAAACTAATTCTTTTATAAGTTATAAAAAGTGCTGTTTTTATAGGATTTAAGGTTTAGAGTTTAAGGTTGTTTTATTATGTTTAAAGTTTAGGATTTAAGGTTTAAGGTTGTTTTATAGGGATTAAAGTTTAAGGTTTAGGGTTTAAGGTTGTTTTATAGGGTTTAAGGTTTAAGGTTTAGTGTTTAAGGTTATTTTATAGGGTTTAAGGTTTAGGGTTTAAGAGTTAAAAACATGAATTTTTATAATTTAAGTAGGAACTAGTTTCCTCGAAACGTACCCGACTAATTTGCAGCAGCCGCCTAGCTTCCAAACTTTTGTTGCATGGCCGTGCTGATCGCTCGTGCCAAATGTGCAGACAACTATTGGCCCCCATCTCGTGCTACATCACTTGTGCTGTTAAGATTACAAATATTTTCACCTCTTTATACTTGGATATATTGGCCTCAATTATTTAGCATCTCGTCGCGTAATTTAAGATTATTTTTTTTCATGTGTATTAGTAGAAGGATATAAGTTATACCTCCTCAGATCTCAAATGAATATCCAAATCTCATTTTTTAGAGACATTTTAAAATCTCTACTTATTATACAATTTATTATCAAAAAGTTATATACTCTCTCCGTCTCACTACAAGTGAGACCAACTTGTGGGGCACAATAATTAAAAAAAATATAGTGTATGTGTGGTAGAAAATGAAGAGAGAGAATGAGTGGGATAAATAGTAGTGTTGGTTGAATAAAATGAGTGGTGGAAAATGAAGATAAAGAATGAGTGGGGTTAAATGGTGAGGTTGGTTGAATATAAATATATTAAAACATTTCCATTTTGGGCAGTCTCACTTGTGGTGGGACAGACTGAAAAAGAAATTAGTCTCATTTGTGGTGGGACGGAGGGAGTATATTCTTGCGATTATCATTCTAAACATTTGATTTGTTAAGTATAAAAGGACCAATAAAAATATTTGGTAAAAAAAAATTCAGGGATAAGTTTTTTCCCAATACATTTAAGGGAGTAATGAGTGCTAGACAATTATCTCACATCTTCTAAAGGGAGAAATATGGACTGGTAGATAGACTTTGGGAGTTACTCCCCTTAGCACTAATTGGTTTTAAAGTGGAACCTCCAACACAGTCTGTTACCGGCCCAGTCCGACTCATGCTCTTACTCGGACCTCTCTCCTTCCTTCTGACCCATCTATAATCTATATCTACATTAAAGTAAGGTTTTCGCAAATATTCACACATACAAGGGTAATTTCGTAAATGTGTCGAATGGAAGTCATTTCTCTTTCAAACCACGTGCAACTGTGCATGGTCGACAGCTGGATATTGGGTAGGAGATGTTTGCCACGTATTTCATTATTTCTCTTTAAGTACCAACAACGCCTCTTCCACACACACCCCCACAATGAGCTGCTCACAAAACAAAAAAAAAAAAAATGGCCGCAGCATCCACTCTTCGGCCGACTGTCCAATTTCCGGTTGTTGAAGATGAAGCGTAGCAGCAACGACAGCAAGTAATGGTCGGTTGAAGCAGTGGAGGGCAATCATATGTATAAGATCACCAACTACATTCCGGACCACGGATTATAAACATATGTAGAATCAATAAACTGAAAATGGGAAAAGAAATTGGTAAATGAAATCAGAAATAGAAATCTCAGTATATGAGTGAGTCTTCCGACTAACTTTTCGGTGCAGTAATAAGTTTTGGGAAATAAAAGTACATCGACAAGGAATTAGAATCAAATGTACACATTCAAAACTCAAACCCAGATGAAATTAGAATACATGCATATAAACGAACCCAGAAGGGTTAGATTAGAAAACATACAGGCACATACAACAGATCTACAAAAAGAAGAGCACTCACTAGATTTATTACATACAGATATATATGGGGAAAGAGGTGGAGAACAACACTGATTAAGGCGATGATGATTGCGGGTCGCCATCGCCGGAGACTCCTATTAAGATTGTGAATGGGAGGGGATGATCGGGAAAACAGATCTACCGCACACATTTACATCGACATATAACAGCTCCAAACTCGCACCAAAAACATAATCAGATCTTCAATAAAAACCCAGATCTACAAACATCAAACCCGCATCTGTGGATAATACACCCGAAAAATTTAAATAACAATCCCAAATCTACGGAAATTGACACGCAAAAACACAATGGCAGATTTAAATCGTCAATAGAAAGACCACATCTACAAAATAAACTTAAAAATTCACACATTAATTAAAAAATGTACCCCCTCCATATATCTGTAGAAATATACAAAGGAAGGGTAAGAAAAGTAGAAGAATAAGAAGATATGGAAGACGATGATGATGGCGCTGGCGAAGAAGAAGGCAACGCGGCGGCGACGAAGCATATTAGACGTTGGAGAAGGTTGGAGGGTGACGGGTGAGGGAGGAGGAGATAGGGGAAAAGGGTAGGAGAGCCACCGTCGCGATTTTCGTGGTTGGTTAGCCATGGTGGGGGCTGGCCGGAGGGAAGGGGAAGTGAGGGTGTGGCGGCGAGTTTGATGAGATTTTTAATTGAGTGGGATGAGGGTGAGGGATATTTTATGAGGAGCAAGCATTTACTTTCTTTTGGCAGTAATGAGTACTCCCTCCCATCTTAAATTTCAAAAATTACCCTTTTAAGTGTCTCATTTTAAACTTTTAAATTCAAAAAAAGAAAGGTATTTATAATTTTTTATTTAGTGGGACCTACATGTCATACACACACCAACTATCCACTAACTATTCTCTATCCCATTTTGTCTTTCCTACACATTTTCTATACTTACATTACTCTACCCCACTATCTATATTTTATAATATAAAAATTCTCATTTTAATTCTTGTGCCAACTTTTTTTTAAAGTTTAAGATGGAACGGAGGAAGTATTTTCATTCTTAAAATTACAACCCAAAATATTTGAAATTGTTTGTGCATAAATGTCTTTTTGAAGGGATAAAAATAAAAGTGATAAAATGGGATAGAGATTGGCGTATATTATGGAAATTGAGGGTGAAATTTACCGCTTGAAAATAGGAAGTTTTAGTTTGAGTGGGATGGTGAGTTTCATACTCCCTCCGTCCTAGAGTAAGAGTCTCATTTTCTTTTTTTGATCCGTCCTAGAGTAAAAGTTTAACTCTTAAAATGGCAAAGAATTTTTACTATTCACCCCACTCATTCTCTCTCCTATTTTACTTTTATACTCACAACACAAATCAATTCACTATTCTCTCTCACTCATTCTCTCTTATACTTTACTTTTACACTCACAACATTTACATCACATCCAATATTTATTAATAAGTGTGCAAATTGGGGGTGGGACTCTTACTCCGGGACGGAGGGAATAGTATTTACTTACATATTTGTTTTACATTAAGGATAACTTTTTTACTTTTTTTTTTTTTTTTTGAATGATGGTCCATTGGTTATTCGATTTTAAGTTTAGTTATTTCATTAGAATTTTTTCAAACACAATTTAATACTAAGAAAAATATCATATAAGCATCAAAGACTTTATCGATGTTTAAATTAATTAAATTATTGTATTTGATTTTTTTTTGTATTTTATAATTTAATTAAATTTTTAATATATTAATATTGTTTTTTTACTTTACAAATATTTTTTGTTCTATATTTTATATAATAACACGTAGATAAACCTTTATCATAAAATTAATTTTTAATAGATATAAAAACTAAAAGAAACAAAAAAAAGATTAAGAGAAAGTAGTTTGTAAAATATATATAGAAAGAGAAAAGAAAAGAATGAGGGATAGACAGAGTGATTATTTATATTTTTAGTTTTTTTTTTTTGGAATTAGTTGAAGGTTTAGAAATGGGTCATTTGACAAGTTTGTCTCCACTAAAATTTCATAAAGGAAAAACGTATCCTTGATATGAAAAAAAAAAAAAACAACAACAACAAAAATGATACACATTTGGAAAAAAAAAAAAAGTGAACCGTGTCATCCACTATTTCTCTGTGAGGGACCCGATAGACATTTTCTTTGTGAATTCTATACTCCCTCCCTCCGTTTCATAATACATATCATGTTAGACTCCTTCACACATATTAAGAAATGCAATTAATACATATTAAAAAGACATATGTGCCCCTAAAATTATAACATGTGATAATGATTATGCGTGTTATGGATGTACATTTAATGTTGTATTGTATTTAAAAAAGCTTATCAAAATGTCTAAACTTAAGTTTATACATTTAATGTTGTATTGTATTTAAAAAAGTTTATCAAAATGTCTAAACTTAAGTTTTCCTGAATGTATGTTGATATAAGTATTTGTATTAATATGTAAAATGTTTTCAACTATTTTTATAAATTTTTTTATTTTTATTTTCATTTTTATTTTTATTTTTAAAAATACATTTAAGAAAAACCTTATAAATTCACCCGTGCAACGCTCAACCTCGACCACATCACATTTTTTAAAACATTTTTACGCGACATGTCCATTTCCTGGCCATTGTTTACAACAAATGGCAATTTACTTATATTTTATTTTACTATGTTGCTAAGTTATGTGGATATTGACTTATGTTGATTGGCTATAAGTTCGGCAACGACAACACCTGAGTTTTTATGAATAAGATGTCTACCTTAGTGTTTCTAATTTCGAAATGGCTCCAACTTTTCTGGCTATGTACGTAGGTAGAGTGGTTGAATTCATGTCGTTAAGTTAGTAGTGGGTTTAAGCATTGACTAATATGTGTCTACTAAGGACTTCATAACTCTTTATAATGTAAGGAGTAATTTTATGGTCTTACTCCTTCTAGCAGTCTTTTGGTAGAAGAGTCTTGACTGTAGGTAAGTACATGTACTAATGGTAGTATGTAATGTTCTATCTTCTTTTACTTATAGAGAAGTATGAAATGTCGTATTTTAATGGTAATGAAGGATTGTGTTGTTTGTGAAATTCGTACAGATTGCACTGTAGTACGTGTTCTTTTCTTTAATTTATTTCTTTTAAAGGACAATTATGGTAGACTGCAAACAACAATCATACAAATTGCAATGTGGTATGAGTTCTCTTTAAGAAAAAATATATATTTATCTTCACATTTTTAATTTAGTCTTGAAACTATCCTTCCCTTTCGCTTTCATGTTCCACTCCCTCTGTCCCCACATAAATATTTATGTCCCTACATAAATGTTTATTCAAATTATGGTAAAAAGATACATTTACGACCGTACCGGTTGTTGTAAAAACTTTGAGCTCATCTCCAGTTCGCATTTCGTACTCCATCCGTTCCGGATTGAGGTTGTCATATACAATTCCCAGGAATATTAAAAAAAAAATATTATTGTGAGTAATATTTTTTGCCAACTTTGTGACATTATTTATACTACTCCCTCTATCCCGGTTTAATTAGTTTGACTTTGCACGCTTATTAAAGAACTAAAGCAAAATTGAGTCAAGAATAGTAGTGGGTGAATGATATAATTGTCCATTCATAATGCAAGTGGGTGAAAAGTAGATGGATAAGTGATGAGCTTTTTGTAATATATGAACTTTATTTGGACAAGAATGTCCAAAACACTATTCATCTTTTATCATTTAGGGCATCTCCAATGGACACCAAATTCTACACTAAAACACTAAAAAAGCCACTATTCACTTCTCCAATGGACACTATATTTTACACCAAATTTGGTGTAAATGAATAGTGTTACACCAAATTTGGTGTAACACTATTCATTTACACCAAATTTGGTGTAATAGTTTCACTTGTCACATTTAGTCCCTCTAAATTCAAAAAACTCACACATTGTAAATTATGTTAATTAACTTATATGTTAATAAATTATATAATATATTTTACTTAAATATTTAGTAATCTTTTAAATTTAAAATATTGGTTTAAGATAATTATATCATCTCAATTAAAAGAGGGGTTTATATGTAAAATCATAGACTTCAAGTATTGTTTGTGTAACAATGAGAGTTAGTGGAAAAATGAGGTGGATAGAGAATATTCCTTTTTAGTGTGAAAAATAGTGTGATACATTGGAGGAGATTTTTTTTTAGTGTAACATTTGGTGTAAAAGATACACCAAATTTGGTGTTCTCCATTGGAGATGCCCTAAAGAATAAAGCAACTAAGAACCGTAAACTGGGACATACCAAAAAAGCAAGTAAGAACCTTAAACTGTGATAGAGGAAGTAACAATTTAAATTACGGTAAAATAATACAATTACCGCCGTGCATCGCACGGGGTTACAACTAGTAATTCTAAGAATGAGCTTTGTGTAATTTTGTAGATTCATGTTGGCCCATTTCCATATGCCCGTGAGTATGGGAGGGACAACTCTAGTGCAACTGTTGTTTGTCAATTTGTTGAGCCCACTTGAATTGACCAATAATTAATTAACTAGTTAAATAACTAAGATTTAATTTTAGTAGATTCTGTTATAATCAAATTTTAGCAACTTGCATTTCTCTCTATCTTGATTGGACCACACCAAGCTCAATATTTCAACCAATAGATTAAATGGAATGATAGAGCCTTATATTTATGAACAAAACAAATACATTGTCAATATGTTTTTTTTAATCAAACACTAAAAAAAGCCAAATATGTTCTCATAGAATATATATATATATATATATATATATAGATAGGTGCTCAAATGAGAACCTAAATATCGTGAGAACCATTCATAACCATTAGATTAGAAAAAAAAATCAAGGGTCCATATGTTAGATACAATTGATACACTTAGATACATTACAAGAAATTCGATTACACTTGGATACAATAGGTTAATAAGTATTGTATCTAAGTGTTGCACTTGGATACACTATGTTAAAAACTAATGTATCCAATTGTTTTTCGAAAATTAACTAATGTATCCAAGTGTATCCAATGTATCTAACATCTGTACTCTTGATTTTTTTTTTAAATCTAATGGTTATGATTGGTTCTCACGGTTCTCATATAAAATGGTTCTCACAGGAGCGCGACCCTATATATATATATATATATATATATATATATATATATATATATATAGGGTCATGCTCTTATGAGAACTCAATTACATGAGAACCATGAGAACCAATGATAGCCATTAGATTAGACACAAATCAAGGGTTTAGATTACTTTTTTAGTTTAAATCTTCGGTGGCATTCTTGTAATTAGGTTGACAAACAAAGGGAAGGGCAAAATACCATGTGTGTTCCAGAATTTGCAACGTCATCGCCCAAAATTTCCCTAAATTTTCAAAATTAAATATCTCATTAATTAAAAATCAAAAAAATAATCCGAGAACACTGATTTTTTTGTCTCGACGAGACGAATCAAACTACATCCCTGAAGATAGGGTTTTGAAAAAATAATATTGAACAACGTCAAATTTTTAAAATACGCTTAGATACAGTAGGTGTTTGCCTATTGTATCTAACTGGATTGTTATGAACATTGTATTGGATACAAATGACTATTTAGCTATTGTATCTAACAGCAATGTGTCAACATTGATGTTGGATACAATAGGTGTTTGCCTATTGTATCTAACTAAATTGTTATGAACATTGCTATTGGATACAAATAGCTATTTAGCTATTGTATCTAACAGCAATGTGTCAATATTGCTGTTGGATATAATAGGCGTTTGCCTATTTTATCTAACTGAATTGTTATGAACAATGTATTGGATACGATAGCTATTTAGCTATTGTATCTATATAGCAATGTGTCAACATTGATGTTGGATACAATATGTGTTTGCTATTGTATCTAACTGTATTGATATGAATATCGCATTGCATACAACAGGGGAGTAGCTAGTGTATCCAATAACAATGTGTATGAAAATTGCTGTTAGATACAAATAGTTATTTAGCTATTGTATCTAACATCAATGTGTCAACATTGTTGTTGGTTACAATAGGTGTTTGCCTATTGTATCTAACGGAATTGTTATGAACACTGTATTGGATACAAATGGCTATTTAGCTATTGTATCTAACAGCAATGTGTCAATATTGTTGTTGGATAGAATAGGTGTTTGCCTATTGTATCTAACGGAATTGTTATGAACATTGTATTGGATACAAATGGCTATTTATCTATTGTATCTAACAGCAATGTGTCAACATTATTGTTGGATACAATAGGTGTTTGCCTATTGTATCTAACGGAATTGTTATGAACATTGTATTGGATACAAATGGCTATTTAGCTATTGTATCTAACAGCAATGTGTCAACATTGCTGTTGGATACATTAGCTGTTTGCCTATTGTATCTAACTGAATTGTTATGAACATTGTATTGGATACAAATAGCTATTTAGCTATTGTATCTAACAGAAATGTGTCAACATTGCTGTTGGATACAATAGGTTTTTGTCTATTATATTTAACTGAATTGTTATGAACATTGCTGTTGGATTCAAATAGCTATTTAGCTATTGTATCTAACAGCAATGTGTCAACATTGCTGTTGGATACAATAGGTGTTTGCCTATTTTATCTAACTGAATTATTATGAACATTGATGTTGGATACAAATAGCTATTTAGCTATTGTATCTAACATCAATGTGTCAACATTGCTGTTGGATACAATAGGTGTTTGCCTATTGTATCTAACTGAATTGTTATGAATATTGTATTTGATACAAATAGACATTTAGCTATTGTATCTAACAGCAATGTGTCAACATTGTATTGGATACAATAGGTGTTTGCCTATTATATCCAACAACAATGTTGATACATTGCTGTTAGATACAATAGCTAAATAGCTATTGTATCCAATACAATGTCATAACAATTCAGTTAGATACAATAGGCAAACACCTATTTTATCCAACAGCAATGTTGACACATTGCTGTTAGATACAATAGCTAAATAACCATTTATATCCAATACAATGTTCATAACAATGCAGTTAGATACAATAGGCAAACACATATTGTATCTAAGCGTATTTTAAAAATTAGACGTTGTTCAATATTATTTTTTCAAAACCCTATCTTCAGGGATGTAGTTTGATTCGTCTCGTCGAGACAAAAAAATAAGTGTTCTCGGATTATTTTTTCGATTTGTAGTTAATGAGATATTTAATTTTGAAAATTTAGGGAAATTTTGGGTGATGATGTGGCAAATTCTAGAACACACATGGTATTTTGCCCTTCCCTTTGTTTGTCAACCTAATTACAAGAATGCCACCGAATTTTTAAACTAAAAAGGTAATCTAAACCCTTGATTTGTGTCTAATCCAATGGCTATCCTTGGTTCTCATGGTTCTCATGATATTTAGGTTCTCATTTGAGCACCTACCTATATATATATATATATGTGTGTGTATATATATATATATATATATATATATATTGCCACAAGTACGTCATTTATCTTTTATCAGAAGACTCAGAACCGGTTTATATATAGAAGTTGATATTTGGAGCATTAAGAATTTAGAAGTTTATCTTCGCAGCAACAGTACGTGAGTGTAATGCAGGGTCTTCTTGATTTTTATTACTTATCAGATAATTGATGTCTCAACACACTTTATCATGTTCCTCCGGTCAATTTATTCAACTAACACTAATATTTATCCCACTCATTCTCTTTTTTTATTTTCTACCACACATTTTATTTTTTTTATTTTTTTTTCTTTAGTTATTGTGCCATCTTATAAAAAATTTCTGCATCTGCCACTGATTGTAGCTAATTATATCTCATTTGATTTTGAAAATATGACACTTTAAAATGTTTATATAGAGAGTATAATGATTTTTTATTATTTATTAGTTTAGCCACCCTTTTATGGCTAAATATTTACAGCAGGATCTACTCTAACCTCAAGCAAATATTATATCCGGATATGTATTTGAGGAGTTATTTTTGGGGGCCTACATAGCACTGGCGGATTTAGGGTGTTGTCTTTTGTGCATGGATATTTATAATTACATTATATAATTATTAAATATTTTAAATAAATATAAATAAAGTTAAAGATATGTATAAATCTACTTGTGATTTTTTAATAATAGTGAAAATAGTTTTAGTTACTATAGTATAAAATAGATACTAGTTTGTAGCCCGTCGATATTCGACGAGACATAATAAAAATCAATCACATAAAGAACATACATGAAAATGCATATCAAAATTGCTCTTATGATCAATTTAAAAAAACACCATAACATGCCATGTACTCCAAGTCACATGCACATCTATCTTTAAAGTTGATTTCTCACAACTATATTTTAGGTAGACAAATTTGTCCACCATTAAGCTTTGTTCAAAACTTTAATGGAAATACTAACATGTTAGCGTGCTCAGATCATTTACACTTAGCTTGCAATTTCAACTCAATGTTGACAATTTTATCAAAGATAAATGTTAAAAGTGTAAAATTTGAAGTTTGCAAACCTAAATATTTTCACTAAATATAATGTTTCTAAATCTATACTAATACTAAGTTACTAACCCTAAACAATACCCAACTTCCTCCTCTTCCTCAAACCAGTCATAACCCAACACCAATCGAAATCCTTCCCTCTCTCAAAGACATTATACATCTACCTATACCTTCGCAACCACCATCGTCGCCACCTATGAACTACATGAACATGTCTTTGATGCGTTGTTCTACTACATCACTTTAACTCCCAAATCACTAACTCCTTTTCCCGAATGTCTTCCCTTAATTGGAAATATGTCGATGAATGTCTTCCCTTAATTGGAAATCTGTCGCTGTCATCTTTTGTTGCTGCTGTTCTACCCAAATAACTTTTTTCTTTTGTGAAAATGTTGATTGTAGGTACTAATTATTATTAGTAAGCTTGGCACATGATGAATAAAAATCTTATGATTTTACACAATACTTTGATCAATTAGTAGTTAGCTATTTTTAAAATTACAACTTATGAAATATTTCGTGGTTAAAACAAACAACTGCCTCTTTATCTTAGTATGCCAAATAAAACGAAAAGTATATAAATCTAACTTTTTTTTTCGAAGAATAAAAAGACCAAATATTCAAAAAGTTTGTTATGAATCTCCCAATCATGAACTAAACTCAAATTTATTTAACATATTGAATAACCACACTAATAGAAGATTAACATTCATCCCACATCTACTAATGAGAGAAATATGGACCGGTATATAGACTTGAGGAGTTATTCCCCTTAAAACCAATTGGTGATAAGGGGAGTAACTCCTCAAGTCTATATACCGGTCCATGTTTCTCTCTTTAGAAGATGTGGGATAATTATCTCTTACCATCTTAGAATTAGAGATGGGGTAAGAAGAAGCGAGAGGCCCGAGTGTTAGCATGGGCTGGATGGGCCGGCAATGGACTATGTTGGAGGTTCCACCTTAAAACCAATTGATGATGAGGGGAGTAACTCCTCAAGTCTATATATCGGTCCATATTTCTCTCTTTAGAAGATGCGGGATAATTGTTTCTTACACGCCCCCTCACGTGTAGCCGGGCTTTGCCAAGGCTTACAACGTGGACTTGTTAATCGGGTGGCGCGGAGCAGAATCGTGGGCCGTTGGGCCTGCACGTGTCCCATGTAGAAGCAGCGGAAGTCAGGCCACCATAGATCGGTGGCTCTGATACCATCTTAGAATTAGAGATGGGGTAAGAAGAAGCGAGAGGCCCGAGTGTTAGCATGGGCTGGATGGGCCGGCAATGGACTATGTTGGAGGTTCCACCTTAAAACCAATTGATGATGAGGGGAGTAACTCCTCAAGTCTATATATTGTCATATGAGAAGTAGCCCCCGTGTCCATATACCAAGTAGGAGACGGCTGATTAAGGCTTAACGTGTGCATCGAGGCCTCAATATTAGTCGGAGTAGGAGCTGCAGAAGCTGAATAGGCCTGTGGGGAATGGCTGCCAACAGGAGGACGAGGGCCTAGCAATCCGTTCTGGGCCGGTTGTGGAAACATGGGCTGCTGAAAATTGGGTCGAGCCCAATTCTGAGTTGGGTATGGACAAGGTGGCAAAGCCCACTGCCATTGGTTAGGAGCCCATTGTTGATGTTGAGGCCAGCCAAAAGAACTTCCATGCTGCTGTCGACCATTACTGCGGTTGCCTCCATGTCCGCTGCTGCCACTGTTGGAACGAGCACCACCATTACTATTACCACCACCATTACTGCGGTTACCCCCTTTGTTACCACGATTATCACCACCATTTTTCCGACCTGAATTTCCACCCCTGGATTGGCCCTTGGGTCCGCCACCACTACCACGATTTGACGGAGGAAAACCAAAAAATGGAGCAGGTTCCTCCGGCTGTTTGGTGGGGCCTGCAACCATGGCCGAGTGATGTGAGGTGGCAGCCTTCTTAGCAAGACCGGACTCTTCAAGCACCAACATAGACCTAGCACTGGAGAAAGATGGGAGAGGATCACGCTGCCTAATTAAGGTACCCACGCCGTTGTAAGCCTCGGTAAGACCTGCCACCATCTGAAGAACAAGGCGGTTGTCCGACACCGGAGCCCCAACATTTTTCAGTTGGTCGGAAAGAAGCTTGAGGCGTTGGCAATATGCAGAGGCACCTGGAAATTCTTCCATAGTGGTGGAGGAGAACTGCTGTTCAAGGGAAACGGCTCGAGAGTGTTTGTTGTCCTCAAAAATTTCACGCGGCCTATCCCATGCCGCCATAGCCGTCGAACCGGGAACAAGGATCGTCTGAAGGAGGTCAGTGGATATGGTGGAATAAATCCACCTAAGAACAGTGGCATCAAGCGTGTCCCAGAGTTCCTGTTCCTCATCATTCGCAGGAGTCTTCTCCTTCCCTTTCTCCGAAGGGATGATATGGTGGAGAACGCGACACGATTTAGCATGAACTCGAAACAGTTCAGCCCACATCGAGTATTGAACATTCTCGACCTCAAGAACCACCGGGATATGATTTTGCACGTTTGAAACGGCAAGGGCAGGATGAAACCCAGATTGAGACGAGGAAGGCATGTTTTTGCCGAAGACTGGACGGCAAAAGAAAAAATGAAGAAGAAAAGAAGCAAGAGAGAAGAACGGCAAAAGATTTAGGGTTTGTGCGGAAGCGAAAGATCGTACCCTAACTCGATACCATAATAGAAGATTACTCCGTGAGTTTCCCATTCATCTCAAACACAATATATACAAGTAGTCCTATCCTACAATTTAGGCTATACTTACGGGATACATATCAAATACCTACTTAGATAACCAAGTTAACCACAAATACATAAACCTAGATATATACAAAATATTCTACGAGATATATACAGATACTCTAACACACACGATTAGCAACCATCTCATCATCCTCGAGTAATAATGTAACATTTCTAAAGCATGCATCCAAATAAAATGAAAACAGACTCATTCTCTTATTAACAGAGACAAAAATTACCCTCTATTTGTCTTGTTTTGTTGTCGAATACTCCCTATGTCTCGCCAACTTAAGACGTTTTTGGGCGTTCCACTCGACCTAGGACAACCCAAAATAGAAAGGTTATATTACTTTTATATTCAATGGAACTCACTTGTCATACTCACAACAACAATCCCTATTCCTCACACTCATTGTTTCTCATATTTTACTTTTCATACTCACCACACCTCCTCTGCTCATTCTCTTTCCTCTTAAAAGAATAGTTTTCTTTAATCCCCGTGTCGGAACAAAAATCCTAAGTCAGGCGGGACGGAAGAAATATGCTTTAAGGTCTTGAATATACTTTCAATAGCATACTCCTTCCGTCACATTTAAAATATATATTGTATAATTTTTCATTGTAAATGCCTCATTAAAAATTATAGAATTTAAAAATAGAAAGTTTTTAATAAGTTTTAATTATTGAGGGTCACATGCCATACTTACATCAATAAATTTATTTATTATCTCCTACCCCACTAACCATACTCACAATAACTTAATATTATATGCATCTCTTTAATTTTCATGCATTGACATTTTTTTGCAATTTCAAATGAGATGGAAAGAGTATGTTATTTTGTTGATTTTTTTATTTGAATAGAAGTGACTCACAACATCCAATAAATATCTTGTATCTAATTTAAAAATAACTGAAATTCTGAATTTCACTTTGAAATTGTATCTTTGCATTATTTTTTGATATAAAATATTAGTTAGTCTTTCTTGGCTAATCATAAATTGGGGAAAATTACACTTTTTACAGCTAAGACTAATGGACCTTAATTTTATTCTAAGCAATTTAAGATACATATTATGATTTTTCATTTATTTACTTTGATTTTATTATATAGAGAATTTGTAAAAAAATGAAAATTTATTTTGAGACATATATATTATTATCATTTAAAATTAAAATAAATATTGTTATAAATGTTAGATTAAAATATTTATGGGATAACAAATATAAACTATTTTTAACTTAATTACATTAGAATGGTACTTATAGAAAGGTATGCAATGAATGCATATAGAGAAAGATAAAAAAAAAGTGTACTTTGAATACAACACTGGCTTTAAGTTTCGGATCAAATGGATATCTTTGATAGTTTAAATGTCATATTTAAAATTGAATTTGATTTGATGATATAAAATAGGATTAACTAATTTGATGAATTAAAATGTGAGACTTATCTATTCACTCTTATGCATACTTTCTTGAGCAATAGGATGATGCCACATGGAATTCTATGTCATAATTCCATGTGGCGCAATGAAGAATCAAACAGAGACTCTCCTTTTATATATATATATATATATATATATATATATATATATATAGATAGATAGATAGATAGATAGATTAAGATTGGTTAATAGTATTGGTTAAGAATAACTTTATAATTTTTTAAAAAATTTACTTCGTTTGTCCCATAATGATGTCAATTTTTACTCTTGATCGATTGAGAAAATAATGTTTTAATTATAGTAGTTATGAGCTTAAATAGTAAATTAAAAGATAATGGTTACCTAAGTAGTACTTCCACTGTCCCAGAGTAAGAGTCCTACCTCTCAAATGCACGGAGAATAAGAAATGGTGGAAGTGATTTAAGTGTTTTGTGAGTGTAAAAGTAAAATAAAAGAGAGAATGAGTGGGAAGGAATAGTAAATTGATTGGTGTTGTGATTATAAAAGTAAAGTATGAGAGATAATGAGTTGGATGAATAGTAAAGATTCATTGTCTTTTAGGAAAGAAACTCTTACTCTAGGATGTACCAAAATAGAAAGTATGACACTTACCCTGAAACGGAGGGAATAACTTTTATCGTAAATAATAAGTTAAAAGTAATAGTTACTAAAAAATACTAATAATAGTAATAGTTACAATATATTGTAACTATTCTAATTAGTTAATATCATTGTTAATAATAGTTATTTTATACAGTAACTATTACACTTAACTAATATTACTAATAGTAATAATTATGTTATATAACTATTACAATTAACTAATACTACTAATAGTAATAGTTATTATATATAATAATTTTTACATTTAACTAATATTATTAATGGTAATAGTTATCTTATATAGTTAACTATTATAGTTAACTAATATTATTAATAGTAATAGTTACCTTTTATAGTAACTATTATACTTAACTTATACTATTAATAGTAATGGTTATCTTATATAGTTAACTATTATAATAAACTAATAATGTTAATAGTAATAGTTAACTAATATAGTAAATATTACAATTAATTAATACTATTAGCTAATAAGAGAATAATGAAAAGTCACCTAATTAAAATGTTATGGATGATGTGGCACTATCAAATCAAGAGTTACCCAAAATTTATCCACATGGCACCACCTAAAGACTCTACCTTTATTTTTAATATATATATATATATATATAGAGAGAGAGATTTGGGGTATTAGTGCAATATTTTAGATTTTGCACCCCTTTATTTAAAAAATTAAATATGCTACTCCATCTGCCCCTAAATGAGTGTCCAAATTTCATTTTAAGGGACACTGAAAATCTCAACTTTTTGAACAATTTGGTAACAACGATTCATATATAATTTTGTAATCTCCTTTCCAAACCTTTAGTTTTGCAAGTATAAAGAAACCGGTGAAAAAAAATTCGAAAAAAAAAAACGTTTAGGGAGAAAGTTATGTTCAAAAAAGACACTCATTTAGAGAAAAAGATTTCTTAAAAATAAACACGCATTTAGGGATAGAGAGAGTAACATTTATTTTTACCCCTTTAAATATGTTATGCAGTTTTGCACCCTTTCGTCCGCCGCTGCTATACAAAACAATGAACATGCATAATAAAGTACGGCCAATCAATCTTCTTCATTTTAGGTGGCCACAAAGAGTGGTTACTGTAGTAGTAAGTGAGATTGTAGGCACTATATTGTGTGATGATGTAATACTCCATCTATCCTTTAAAAAAAAAAGTTTCATTTTGATTTTTTTTTAGTCAATAAAATTAAACTTTAACCAAATATTTGTATCAATTTAATGATTACAATAAAATTATAAAAATTGTTATTAATAAATCACTTAATAATTTGTTAATTACAAATTTTAGAATTTCAGTAGAATGATTAGATTGTGTTGAGATACAAACCGAGATTCCCATATATTTTGGGATATCTCTTCCTATTTGTTTGTATATCTTTTCCTATTTAATAGTAGGTAAATTAGGTAGGGATTTATATTGTGAGCTAATTATAGGAGTAGTAGTAGAGTAGTAGTTCTCCTCTCAAAGGAAGAATCCAATGTATATATAATGTATGTATTCGGCACATTAAGGAACAAGGAAATAAACTGACTTTATTTTCCTTCATACCCGATTTCAACTTGGCACCAGAGCCCGGTTTTAAGACTATGGCCGGCGACGATGAAGCTCAGAAACCCGGGGTTGAAAATTCCGGCAAAGGTAAGGAGATCAAGGAAGAAACTAGATCTCCTTATTTTCTTTCTTCAAGTGACAATCCAGGGATGATTATCACCCATGTTCAGTTGAAGGGTGAGAATTATGAAGAATAGGCACGAGTTTTCAAAGGATCGCTTCGAGCTAAGACGAAAACCGGATTCATTGATGGCAGAATCTCATGTCCTGACGATGTTGATGAAGCAAACCAATGGTGGACGGTGAATTCCATGATTGTTTCATGGATTTTAATACGATAGAACCTGTTAGGATTCATTGTTAGTACACCCACCTTATTTGATTGACTCATTCCACGTGTCTTTTTATGGACTTTAGGTTTACATGTAATGAAGGTTTACTTCAATTTTTTAGACTAGTCCATTTCTAGATGTTTAGTAGTTAGGCTGAGTTATGTTCGGTTTATCCATAGCGGTTTAGTGTCCCTCAAGCCGCCGTCTTCAAACCACCAGCATGGTGCCTTAAGTCCTTCATCAAACCGCAGTTTGTGTCTTTGATGAAGCCGCACTTCAAGTTCATTCATGAAACCGCACATGCATCTGGTGGAACCGCCGACCAAGACATTGAAGAAGTTATTGCTGTCATTTACTCCTTGAAGACAAACATTCGCTTTTCAACCGTAAATGAATGACTGGTGACTTGTCCTTAAACTTCAAGTCATGTTTCAGTTATTCTTGGAATGTCGGTTTGTCTCGCTTTTTGAAAAGTTACCGTTGTACTTTTCCAACAACTAAAAGGACAATGTCAGGTAGTAATCCAACAACTTCCTGCCACAAAGCAAAAGCAAAGGACGACAGTGACAGGTCAACCAATAGGATTGTGACAGCGCATAGAACCGCCATACAATGACTCACCTCTTTGTCCAACGGTTACTAATGCCTTCACTATAAATAGCCTTCATTTTTCAACAATGAAGGTTGCTGAGCTTCAAAGAGAATATCCCAAGTATTCAAGTTTGCTTTGAAGATTGAAAACCCAGATATTCATATCTTCATCATCTCCTTAGCAAACCCAGAGTTCTTCATCAAAGCTTCAAGCCTTCAAATCATCAACTCAGCCTTGCACAGAAAGTAATCACTTGCTCGCCATCACTTAGATATTTTGAGCTCTTGATTTCTTTCCACACCACACACCCGGAGTATATTTCTTATAGATTATATACCTCGAAAACACAGGTTGTTATAATAGCATTATTAGGTTAGATTGTTTATTTAGAGTTTAGATTCTTTTGTAATCTTGTAAAAACTCCTCTAAATCAATACAAGTCTAGTAGCTATTAAAAAATCCTAGGCTAACCACCTAGGTAGAGGACGTGGTTCTTTCAAGAACGAACCTCTTCAAATTGTGTGTCTTTGATCTTTAATTTCTGTCTTGTCATTTACATTTCTGTTTATGAGCTTTATTTACTCTTATGTGAAATGACTTGATAAATGATTTGCATACTTCATTGATACTTCAGTTGTGCCTTATCAGTTGTATCATTCCATTTTCAACCACTTAAACTGCCCCACTCTTTATAATTCAGTTTAGACAAAACCGCAAAACTCCGCTGTGCATTTTATCTGAGCGGTTCTAGTGCTTTAAACCGCAATAGACCAAACTGATAAGCACTTGGTTGATTTCAAGGGTATTTCGAAAAAGATTTTAAACCGCTATTCACCCCCCCCCCCCTCTAGCGGTTCTATACCCTTGTTGCCCTTTGGGACCAACAAGTGGTATCAGAGCATATCCACCAAAAATTATTTTACAAGCTTAACCACTTGGGTGCTGATCCAATGGCAAACATAAACTCCCATATGATGCAGACATCCAACTCTAATCACTTACCTATTCTTAATGAAGATAGTTTCATCTTCTGGAAAGATAGGATGAAGAAGCACATGATATCTGAGGATCGCAGATTATGGACTGCAATTGTTAATGGACCCTATGTCCCGATGAAGGCTAACCCTGATGCAGGTACTGCTGGACAAACCGCAAAAATCAAGAAGCCGGAAGCTGAATGGACCAAAACTGATCAACGGAATGTGGACTTTGATGGTAGAGCTATGTACATGCTTGTATCAGCTATTGATCTAAGAACTCACTCAAAGGTTCTAGATTGCAATACCGCAAAGGAAACATGGGATGGCATCATTGACTTTCTGGAGGGAGATGCCGACACCAAGAAGAACCGCCTCTACCAACAGAGAAGGCTTTTTGTTTACTTTGTCAAAGATCCAAAGGAATCTCTTCGCCAATGCTATGAGCGGTTCGTGGAAATTGTCAATGCATGTTTCTCTCTAGGGCACAAGTATTCCAATACTGACCTGCACATGAGATTCATGCAATCTCTTGGTAGCAAATGGCTGATCAAAACCACCAACATTGAAGACAACAAAGATCTGGAAGCTCTTGATCTTCGTCATTTTTATGCCATGCTAATGGTATTTGAATTCAAGCTTGAGGAAGCTCATGAAACCGAAAACAGATTCAAGTCTCTTTCTCTTGCCGCTTTCAACAATGCCACATCTCCAGTTTACAATCCAGATCACCATCAAACCACATCTAATATCCATTTACAAACCGCCTCTTTTGATCCAAATATTCCAAGATATATTCCTCAAACCGCACCTCCAGAGTATTACCAACCGCCTCATCAACCTTACCCTCAACATCATCAACCCTATTCTCAAGCTCAGCAATCTCATCAATCCTATACTCCATCTAAAAATTCCCAAAGTGTAGCATCCAGTTCTACTCAAGTTGACTTTGATAACATGGATGATGACGAGTTTGCTCTCTATGTGAAAAACTACACCAAGTTCAGAAAGAACAGAGCTCAATTTCAGTCAGACGGCCCTGCAAAGTTTGTCCCTCCAACCAGATTCAACAAAGCAGCTGATGCTAAGAAAATGGATGATCTTGTTTGTTACAACTGCAGACAACCAGGTCATTTTGCCTCCAGTTGTCCCAAACCACGCTATGAAGCCGCTCTTGCCAAGAAACCGTTCAACAAGAAGTTTTTCAAGAGAAGAGGAATGGTTGTTGAACAAGGAGAACAACCATTAACATGGATGGGTTCTGATACAGATGATAGTGATGAAGATGAAGGAGTTGCAAATCTTTGCCTAATGGGATTTGAAGAAAAAGTTGAAATTGACGAAAGCCTTCCACTGCCACTCCATCAAATGAAGTCAGTTTCACCAAGAACTCCTGAAGCTAAACAAGACAAAACTCCTACTTAACCAAACTACTCTCCTGAGGATCAAACCGAACAAAGCCATGATGACCAGGTACTTGAACGTGCTAATGTTATTTGTCAACAACACACTGTGCTTAAAAAGGCATATAAATTAATGGCTGCGGAACTTGAATATTCCCAAAAAGAGTGCAACTCCCATAAGGAGGAGATTGAAAAACTCAAGCTCCAAATTGTTGGGATAGCTTCTATTGTGGAAGAAAACCGCTACCTTAAGGACAGAATCGAGGTACTTCTCACCCGAATCCATGATCTTACTGCACAAAGGGATGAACTTCAAAAAGTGACCGATGTGTGGACTAAGTCTGGTGTCACCATGGAACAAATCGTTAATTCACAAATTCTCTCTAAGGAGAAAAGTGGATTAGGATTTAAAACTGATGATGGGTGTAAGTGTCCTTGTCTCTGTGCTGAAGGTGGTATGAAACTAACTGAACAAACCAAAGAAATTCCTAAGGTGAATCATGCTGGTAAAAAGGGTTCAACACAAGAAATTAAAAAGCAAAATTATTTCTATGAGTATCCTAAAAACCAGACTGGGAGAGATCCAAAGTGGAAAGAGAAATCCACAGCGGCTGAGGCAACCAAAGAAGTATTGAGTGATGAAACCGCTCCTAGTCGGTTTAAGGAATATCCTGTTATATTTCTTAAAGCCGCACCTAAGAGGAAGGTTGAGCTCAAGAAGGTTAACTTTGTTAAAGCCAAAACCGCTGACCCAGTAAAACATGAGAAACCGAAGGTCAGTAAAGGGTTTGTAAAACTGCAACCACAACCTGGCTTAATTCATTGTTCTATTTGTGCCGATTTTGTTCATAGTGCTAGTCATTGTCTTTTAAGATTCATACCCAATGCCAAGGGACGTAAAAATCCTAAGGTCAAACAGGTGTGGGTCCCAAAAAGCTGCTAACCCTAGGACCCAAGGAATAAGGGGGACCAAAACCTTTCATGTTTATTTTTCAGATTTCATGTTTTATGGCTGGAACCGCTAAGAAGAAGAAGGATCTCTGGTATTTGGATAGTGGATGCTCACGACACATGACTGGAGATTTCGAACTTGTCGCGACCCCGAACCCGCGGGTCAGGAATACGTGAGCTGGACGTCGACTTAAAACCAAAACTCTAAAATATAGAAGTTAAAAATTCCATTTTGAACCAAAAGATGATAACACAAGGTTTTACAAATCCAAGTTTAAATCAACAAAGTACATCTAACATAAGCTCCACAGCTTATACCCAAAAGAATAAAATATACAATTCTTAATGACGTCAATAATGGTAAAACTATCCCCAAAAGGTTATACATTTAAATAATGTAAACCGATCCATAACAACCTGCCCCAAAATCTCAATCCTCTCGACATCCTCCTCGATCCGCGAATCCTAATCCTTATCCTCCTGGGGGGGTTAAGGAAAAACAAAGATGGAAATAAACGGGGTGAGATAAAATCTCAGTAAGTTACTAATGCAACTACATGACATGCTATAATGCAATAAGCAATAAACAATGATAAATATCACATAGCATGTAACAAATAACAGTCAACAGATAGCAGCGGAAAGTAAACACATAACAAAGGATATTAGCCAAGGTTTCCCAACTGATAGAACCAATTAAAGGATCGCTGCGCAGCTTCAACAATCAACCAATCCATATCTTCACAGTAGCATAAAAGTCGAAGAGAAAACCCCGGTCAGAAGCGACCAATCAACCCATCAATCAAACAAACCATCTTCATAGTAGCATAAAAGCTGAAGACGATAACCCCGGTCAGAAACGACCAATCAACCACTCAAACCCTCTCCATAGTAGCATAAAAGCTGAAGAGAAACCCGGTACCGGAACCAATAACAATGTAAAGTGCCACAAGGGGCGGGAGTCATGCCACAAAGTCATGCTCCAAAACGATTAGCTAGAATACCCACAACGGAGCTAGCTCATCCCAACCAAAGACAATCTGGATGAGGACAGAAGGACCAATGGGCAATGCTATACTGGACTTGGCTCGTGCCATTATAGCATTATCCATTGCCTGACTCGATACACAATTTAACCAGCTGGACTTTCAATAATGCTAAGTAATGAATACTAGCTTTATAAATATCAAAAGGGTTCCAAAGTAGGGAACCGTAACACAAATCACCATAAAGATACAACGATTACTCATTAAGAGTTTAACAACATGGATAGCAAGAAGTTCCTCATAAAAGAGTTCAATAACAGAAATGGAATTGCTCATAAAAGCCCAACAATACAAATCATTAAAACGAAATGATTCTAGGACAAGGATCCATATCAAACGCATCCTAACATGATACACGCGAGTTACTCATAGAGAGTACTACCCAAATGGTCATTCCCCAAATAGCACAATGACTATCATTAAAACTATCCCAAACGTCCACTCATTATGAAAGTGTTCCCACATTTTCCAATAATCCATAACTAAATTCCATAACCCATTTATTCACAAAGGAACCAAGGCGAAACCACACAAACCGATATTCCCAACTTGATTACAACGGACCGATTCTAAACACTTTGTCATAAGACACTAAATGAAATCTCAACACAATCTAAACCTGAAACTCACCTAAATAAACCACCTCATATCGAAGTACTCTATAATAGCTTTAAAATGATAGTTTACTCGTCCAAAACGGAGTTCGGATGAGAAAGTTATGGAGGAAACAGTTTTAGAAGAAAAAGGAAGAATATATCAGAGTCCCAGCTTGGCACGACCGTGCCTAAGAAAGTGGCACGACCGTGCCAAACATGACGAGAGGAAAGTGAATATTGGCACGACCGTTCCAAATAAAGGGGCACGACCGTGCCAGAAGAACAATGCCCAGATTTCTTCCTGGGTTCATACATACCCGAAAATGGCACCCAAACAACCCAAAATTCTTACCATTTCTCAAATACTCAAATCAAGACTTCCAATAAGCATAACAATGAACCAAAACAACTTATAAACTTGAATATGACCAAAATAACACATCTAGAAACCAAAATCAAGGTTTAAATCCCAGCCTTCATATAATCACCATTTTAACCAAAAATCCAAATAAATTCCAAATAAATTCCAAACTCAATCAAACTTCAAATATAACAACTAAAGCATTATATAAGCATGATATGAACAATTTAGCATATTAATGGGGGAAAAGCAACTTACCTCGAATTTATCAAAGATGACGGAACTCGAATATTTTTAGTTCCCCACGATCCTATCGACGATCTAAACACATTTCATTCAATGAGATTTAAGAAAAGATGAGAGGAAGATAGATAAAATGAAGAGAGAAGGAAGAGGAAAACTTACCTCTTTTTCTTTGAGGAGAGAGAGAGAAATGAGCTGGGAAAATTAGAAAGTGAGGGAGGAGGAGGAAGAAGAAGGAGGATATTAAAAGAAATGTTACACTTAAGCCCCTTCGCTTCTAACTAACGCAAATAAACCCCAAATAACCCTCTGATCATTTCATTCCCCTATTTCACACTTAACACAATATCGCCCAAATAATGCTAGACACAACTTAATATTATAAGATATAAAATGCGCACATAAATAAATAATCGAATAATTAAATATAACAATTAATTAATGCTAGAATTTAGAGACGGGTTTTCGGGTCGTGACATTCACTCCACCTTAAAAGAAAATTTGTCCCGAATTTTAAAGATACTTACCCGAATGATCAAGTAGCCATTAATACGATAGTTCCGTCATTTCCCAAATTCCTTAATCATCCATTCTAAACCACCACGTAGTAACCCTAAATAATGTTCACAATACCACGACCTCTCGCACATAACTTCCTTCAATCATAACATTCACTACTAATTAGAATCCATAATCAAAATTGGAGAATCCCAATTGCTCCCAAACATAACTCTCGAGATATCCCAAGCTCACATTATTCATAACCTTAATTACACTGCAAAGGTGTTTCCTTTTGTAAATCGCATACTTAGTAGTATTCCCCAGAAATTCAAAACATCACCATCCCGAGCCTAATTAGCTTTTAAAATATAAAAGGCTAAAGAAATTTCTATTTCCACGATATTCATCGAAATGGCTATATCTCTATGGATTACCATTATAGTGTCTTCACTTTGAGTTAACACCTTAAATTAATAGTACCATACAAACCCCAAAATTTCTCGTACAAAGTGTCCACTTAAATGTATTTTATACTCTCATCCCTTCATTAATCCGGTCTTGAAGCCTAAACAATTCAATATACTCAATAGTCCGCAAAACGATCCAAATTTCATCTTCAAAAGATTTTCTCTAACTCCCATTTAAGTTATAATCCGTGCTCATATACCCAAAGGAAATCAACGAACCCTAAATTCAATAGCTAACCCCAGTTAGTCTCTCACGCATACATTTATTAACTTAATGATACTTAAGCTCAATGGTACTACCAAAATCATAAACCAATTAGCTAGCCTCATTCCAATAGATCCATTACCAAATCACAATATTCTTTAATTATGCACAAATATTGATACTCAACTTTCTTCACATACCCTTGGTCCAAATCGCGAAACGCCACCAAGGAGAGATTTAGGACCATAGAACCACTATCTAACCAAAATTCAAAATGCCTTTAACATAGATCGAGAAATTGTTACTCTCCCAAAATGTACTTATTTGTCCTTTCTAACTTAACACGCTTACCACCATTATCGATTATAAATTCCACCATACACTCATTACCCATAACAATTCACGCATCCCTCCATACTAATCAATCCCGATGTACTCACGGAGATGTACTAAAAGTAAACAAAATCTCTTAACAAGAAACCCTCGGTTGAATCCTCAACTTTTACAACTCAACCGTTACAATATAGATATTGATCTAATTATCAGTACTACAACCTTGTACCACAACAATGCAATTCAACCCCAAGCTTCTCCTCAAACACTAGGTACTATTCGGAAGAAAATGAAAATCTTACGAATGATAAATACACCCAACAAATTGACTGAAACTAAATACTCGGATTTCAATTAAGAAAAGATAGGTATAACTCTACCCAAAGGAACGGTCTCAAACAGTTTTAAGAAATTAGGAATGGAGAATATAACAATCCCCCTACAACAATAGACTAAAGCAATAGTAACATCAAAATCTTGTAATAGCAACATGGCTAATTTAGCAGGTGAGACATAACCATACTTAAGCACATCATAAGCACATAAGACTTCATCAGATACCCTAAACTCCTCTATAGGAGTAGACACCTACAACACATAAGTCAAAGACTCAGAAGGAATAAATGCAACTAAATGCACAGAAACACATAAATGCGATGATCCTAAAATGCACGCGCTCGCTCTCACGACGCAAAATAATACCTCCTGAAATTTATCCTTTACCTGGTGAGTGCTGATTGATCGCAATTACTCAACCCTATACCTTAGGGTTCCCCGAAGCATCTCTCTTCTGACCCGGTGAAGTACTGGTTCCTGTTCCTGATGATTGAACCTTAAACCTCGGACAATCTTTTATGAAGTGACCCAGTTGACCACAATTGATACATTTTCCCTGCTTCTTCCAACACTTATCCTCCAAATGGCCTTCCCTCTGAAAGTAAGTGCAAAGCCACCTACCTTGTTTCCCTTGTTTCCCCGGAGTAGTACCCGGATTCCCTAGCGCGGTTTGTTACTTAAACTGAGATGGTGCTCCCAAATTACCTCGGTTATCTGAACGGTGTTGTGGTTGAGATTTAGCATGGCTTACTTGTTTACCCGTATTTGCAACCTCGGTCTTCCTCTTATGCTCCCCAATATCTTGCTCGATCAAGTATGCCCAGTCTACCGCATCCTGGAAGGTCACAATATTCTGGGCAATAAGCTGAGTACGGATGGATGTCTTTAAACCGCGGATGAATCTCATGGCTTTCTGTTCCTCAGTCCTCACGAGATAGTCACAGTACCTGGCTAATTCTGTGAACTTAGCCGAGTACTGAGCTATAGACAACAAACCTTGCTCCAGGTTGAGCAGCTCGATCTCCTTTCGGTTTTGATCCACTACCGGAATGAAATGCTCCTTGAACTTTCGCACAAACAATTCCCATCCATATACTGTGTGGGTATCATCCCAACTCGCTTTAACACCCTTCCACCAATGCTCGGCGGCACCCACAAGTTTATAAGCCGCAAACCGGACCTTGTCTTCATCGGTGCAACCAAAGACATCATAAATTTTCTCCATCGACTCAATCCATAGCTCGGCCTTCCTTACATCGGGTTCCCCATTGAACTCAACCGGTTTCAATTTCAGAAATTGTTCTAATCCATAGCGGGGTGGTGGTGCTTGTTCTACCCTCGGACCTTGATCATGTATGGCCTTCATGGCCGCCTCAAACATGCCCTGAAACATCGCACGGGCTTCATCCCTTGTTTCATTCTGATTTGCATTACCGGTATTACTTTCACCACTTCTCCTTCGAGCCATTTCAAACAAGTACCTGCATAAAACAACAATTGTTACTCACTCCGAACACACTACCCTCCTAGGTCATACTAATCCACCTATACATATACTTAGAGCTAATGCCATAGCTCTGATACCAACTGTCGCGACCCCAAACCCGCGGGTCAGGAATACGCGAGCTGGACGTCGACTTAAAACCAAAACTCTAAAATATAGAAGTTAAAAATTCCATTTTGAACCAAAATATGATAACACAAGGTTTTACAAATCCAAGTTTAAATCAACAAAGTACATCTAACATAAGCTCCACAGCTTATACCCAAAAGAATAAAATATACAATTCTTAGTGACGTCAATAATGGTAAAACCATCCCCAAAAGGTTATACATTTAAATAATGTAAACCGATCCATAACAACCTGCCCCAAAATCTCAATCCTCTCGACGTCCTCCTCGATCCGCGAA
Source organism: Campanula takesimana (assembly GCA_026119855.1). Classification (NCBI taxonomy): domain Eukaryota; kingdom Viridiplantae; phylum Streptophyta; class Magnoliopsida; order Asterales; family Campanulaceae; genus Campanula; species Campanula takesimana. The sequence continues at coordinate 940,704 of JAOWBW010000478.1, read as the reverse complement.
TCCTAATCCTTTTCCTCCTGGGGGGGGGGTTAAGGAAAAACAAAGATGGAAATAAACGGGGTGAGATAAAATCTCAGTAAGTTACTAATGCAACTACATGACATGCTATAATGCAATAAGCAATAAACAATGATAAATATCACATAGCATGTAACAAATAACAGTCAAAAGATAGCAGCGGAAAGTAAACACATAACAAAGGATATTAGCCAAGGTTTCCCAACTGATAGAACCAATTAAAGGATCGCTGCGCAGCTTCAACAATCAACCAATCCATATCTTCACAGTAGCATAAAAGCCGAAGAGAAAACCCCGGTCAGAAGCGACCAATCAACCCATCAATCAAACAAACCATCTTCATAGTAGCATAAAAGCTGAAGACGATAACCCCGGTCAGAAACGACCAATCAACCACTCAAACCCTCTCCATAGTAGCATAAAAGCTGAAGAGAAACCCGGTACTGGAACCAATAACAATGTAAAGTGCCACAAGGGGCGGGAGTCATGCCACAAAGTCATGCTCCAAAACGATTAGCTAGAATACCCACAACGGAGCTAGCTCATCCCAACCAAGGACAATTTGGATGAGGACAGAAGGACCAATGGGCGATGCTATACTGGACTTGGCTCGTGCCATTATAGCATTATCCATTGCCTGACTCGATACACAATTTAACCAGCTGGACTTTCAATAATGCTAAGTAATGAATACTAGCTTTATAAACATCAAAAGGGTTCCAAAGTAGGGAACCGTAACACAAATCACCATAAAGATACAACGATTACTCATTAAGAGTTTAACAACATTGATAGCAAGAAGTTCCTCATAAAAGAGTTCAATAACAGAAATGGAATTGCTCATAAAAGCCCAACAATACAAATCATTAAAACAAAATGATTCTAGGACAAGGATCCATATCAAACGCATCCTAAAATGATACACGCGAGTTACTCATAGAGAGTACTACCCAAATGGTCATTCCCCAAATAGCACAATGACTATCATTAAAACTATCCCAAACGTCCACTCATTATGAAAGTGTTTCCACATTTTCCAATAATCCATAACTAAATTCTATAACCCATTTATTCACAAAGGAACCAAGGCGAAACCACACAAACCGATATTCCCAACTTGATTACAACGGACCGATTCTAAACACTTTGTCATAAGACACTAAATGAAATCTCAACACAATCTAAACCTGAAACTCACCTAAATAAACCACCTCATATCTAAGTACTCTATAATAGCTTTAAAATGATAGTTTACTCGTCCAAAACGGAGTTCGGATGAGAAAGTTATGGAGGAAACAGTTTTAGAAGAAAAAGGAAGAATATATCAGAGTCCCAGCTTGGCACGACCGTGCCTAAGAAAGTGGCACGACCGTGCCAAACATGACGAGAGGAAAGTGAATATTGGCACGACCGTTCCAAATAAAGGGGCACGACCGTGCCAGAAGAACAATGCCCAGATTTCTTCCTGGGTTCATACATACCCGAAAATGGCACCCAAACAACCCAAAATTCTTACCATTTCTCAAATACTCAAAATCAAGACTTCCAATAAGCATAACAATGAACCAAAACAACTTATAAACTTGAATATGACCAAAATAACACATCTAGAAACCAAAATCAAGGTTTAAATCCCAGCCTTCATATAATCACCATTTTTAACCAAAAATCCAAATAAATTCCAAATAAATTCCAAACTCAATCAAACTTCAAATATAACAACTAAAGCATTATATAAGCATGATATGAACAATTTAGCATATTAATGGGGGAAAAGCAACTTACCTCGAATTTATCAAAGATGACGGAACTCGAATATTTTTAGTTCCCCACGATCCTATCGACGATCTAAACACATTTCATTCAATGAGATTTAAGAAAAGATGAGAGGAAGATAGATAAAATGAAGAGAGAAGGAAGAGGAAAACTTACCTCTTTTTCTTTTGAGGAGAGAGAGAGAAATGAGCTGGGAAAATTAGAAAGTGAGGGAGGAGGAGGAAGAAGAAGGAGGATATTAAAAGAAATGTTACACTTAAGCCCCTTCGCTTCTAACTAACGCAAATAAACCCCAAATAACCCTCTGATCATTTCATTCCCCTATTTCACACTTAACACAATATCGCCCAAATAATGCTAGACACAACTTAATATTATAAGATATAAAATGCGCACATAAATAAATAATCGAATAATTAAATATAACAATTAATTAATGCTAGAATTTAGAGACGGGTTTTCAGGTCGTGACAGAACTACTCTGCAGTTTCATCCAAATGAAAGGTCCCCCAGTAGTGTTTAGTAACAACAAGAAAGGAGAAACAGTAGGATATGGAGCAATCAAACGAGGAAAGGTGACTATTGAAAATGTGTCACTAGTAGAAGGACTCAAACACAACCTTCTCTCCATATCTCAGTTTTGTGACAAAGGAATGAACTGCATCTTCACATCAACTAGCTGTTATATCAAAGATGCTTCCTCTGGAGTCACTCTACTGACTGGCAACAAAACAGGTGATGTTTATATGATAGATTTAAGCAATATTGTTTCTATTGCTGACCTCTGTTTTGTAGCCAAAAATGTAAGTGAAAGCAGCTGGTTATGGCATAAGCGGCTCAGCCACTTGAACTTCAAGTATCTAGCAAAACTGCACATGGATGGTCTAGTAAAAGGACTACCCAAAGTGGCTGACCATCATGATGAAAAGTGTAAAGCATGCCAGCTTGGAAAGCAGCCCAAACAATCATTTCCTAGTAAAACCGCGCCTTCAACGAACCGCTGTTTGCAACTGCTGCACATGGATTTATTTGGACCTGTCCCAACCGCCAGTATTGGAGGAAACCGCTATACACTTGTGGTGGTTGATGATTATTCAAGATATACATGGGTGGAAATGATAGCCTCTAAAGATGATACTTATGGCATCGTAACCGCTCTCTTTAGACAGCTCCAAACTCACAAATTGGATGACATTGTTGCCGTGCGTTCAGATAATGGAACCGAATTTACAAACAATGGTGTTGCCCAATATTGTGATGATCATGGAATTGATCATAATTTCTCTGCTGCTAGAGTCCCACAACAGAATGGAGTAGTGGAAAGAAAGAACAGAACTTTGATTGAAGTAGGAAAGACTATGATTGCAGAAGCCAAGCTTCCCAAGTACTTCTGGGCCGAAGCTGTCAATACCGCATGTTTCACCCAGAACCGCTCCCTCATCATCAAAGTTCACAACAAGACTCCTTATGAATTGTGGAGAGGCAGATCACCCAACATTGCCTTCTTCAAGATATTTGGATGCAAGTGCTACATCTTGTACAATGGTAAAGAGCATCGAGGTAAATTTGATGCTAAGGCCGATGAAGGTATTTTTGTTGGTTATTCTAAACACTCCAAAGCTTTTCGTTGTTTCAATAAGACATCTTTAAAAATTGTAGAGTCAGTCCATGTTACATTTGATGAATATGCTCTCCTCGAGCCACATATGGCTCCAAATGTTGCTAATGATTTTAGTGATTTTGAGACAGGCACTAGACATAAAGCAACTGACAACCATCCTACTGAAACCGCTACATCCAGTTCTTCAGCCGCACCTACTCAAACCGCTGATGGTGTAACTGTTGAACCGCTGTCTTCTGATCCCATTCAAACTGTTGAACCAGTTCCAAATCTAACCTTCAATGAAGATTTCAATGATTATCAAGATGACCCTCCGCTGGAAAATCTTCAATAAATAGTGGTTCAAGACAACCTCCCTCCTAAAATTAATGAGCATAGAGACCATCCAACTGCCAACGTTATTGGTCCTATCAGTACTGGTGTCCAAACCAGAGGGAGTTTGACTCACAGAGATGATCACAGTTTGTTCTCAACTGCTCTGTTGTCTCAGATGGAACCGAAGAAGGTAGATGAAGCTCTAACTGATCCAAGTTGGGTAGCTGCAATGCAAGAAGAGCTCAATCAGTTTGAAAGATGCAGAGTTTGGACCCTAGTTCCAAGACCCAATGATCACACTGTAATTGGAACAAAATGGGTATATAGAAACAAGATGGATGAAAGTGGTGCTATAACTAGAAACAAAGCTAGGTTGGTTGCTCAAGGCTATAGGCAAGAAGAAGGCATAGACTATGATGAAACTTTTTCCCCTGTTTCCAGACTTGAAGCCATAAGATTGTTCCTGGCCTATGCATCCTTCAAGAAATTCAAGTTATATCAAATGGATGTGAAGAGTGCATTTCTGAATGGTGAACTACAAGAAGAAGTTTATGTAGCCCAACCGCCAGGATTTGAAGACAACAAACTTCCAAATCATGTCTTCAAACTCAAGAAAGCATTGTATGGACTCAAACAAGCTCCAAGAGCATGGTATGACACTCTATCTAAATTTCTTATTGAACAAGGCTTCTCTCGAGGTAAAATTGATACAACTCTATTTATAGCTAAACACAAAAGTCATTCATTATTAGTTCAAATATATGTTGATGATATTATTTTCGGTTCTACTAATGAAACTATGTGTGTTAAGTTTGAGAAGCTAATGAAGAGTAAATTTGAAATGAGTATGATGGGAGAGTTGACATTCTTTCTTGGACTCCAAGTCAAGCAATGCCATGATGGGATCTTTATCAACAAGCCAAATACACTAAAGATTTGATAAAGAAGTTCGGCCTTGAAACCGCTAAACCAGTTGATACCCCAATGCCTAAGGCCTGCAGTTTGGATCGAGATGAACATGGTAAGAAAGTTGATCAAACTCTCTACCGAGGTATGATTGGCTCTTTACTTTACTTAACTGCTTGTAGGCCAGATATCATGTTCAGTGTTTGTGTTTGTGCTAGATTTCAAGCTGATCCTAGAGAATCTCATCTTATTGCTGTTAAACGTATTATTAGATATTTATGTGGATCTGTTTACCTTGGACTTTGGTACTCCAAAGAATCTTCATTTGATCTATTAGGTTATTCAGATGCTGACTTTGCAGCATGTAAGATAAGCAGAAAGAGCACAAGTGGTACTTGTCAGTTCCTTGGAACGCGGCTTGTGTCATGGTCCAGCAAGAAACAAGCGTCGGTTTCAGTCTCAACCGCTGAAGCTGAATATATAGCGGACTGAAGCTGTTGCTCTCAAATTCTCTGGATGAAACAACAGTTGGAGGACTACGGGATATTTGAACAAAACTGCTCTATCTACTGTGATAGCACTGCTGCAATATCCATCTCCAACAATCCAGTTCAGCACTAAAAAACCAAGCAAATCGACATAAGATATCATTTCCTCAAAGACCATGTTGAAAAGAAAAACATTTTTCTATCAAAGGTGGGAACAGATGATCAAATTGCTGATATCCTCACCAAACCACTTGAAAATTCCAGGTTCTATCACTTACGAGGAGAAATGGGTATGTTAGAACTAACTTAAGATATCATATCTATATATGTTTATTTCTAATATCTTTTGTTTAAGTGTTTTGGCTATGCTTAGAAAAGTCATCTAGTGTGCGGTTCTGTCATCATTAAAACCGCATCAATAAATGGTTCGGTACAAGATACTCCATAAAACTGACGAGTCAAAATGAATGAAATCGGTTCTTTCAAAACTGACAAGAAAGCAAAGTCATTCGGTTTAAACATATAAACCGCCATCAGATTAGAGAGACATCAGTTTGATGAAAACCGCTGAATATGTAAGGTAAGTCGGTTTGCTCAATCAAACTGCTCAGGTATGAAATTGCATTTTAGTCCCTACTTTATGTCATATCAATTATAAGGACCTTTTTGCAATTTTCTCTGCCGCATTAAATTCTATGTGACGTGGGACACCAACTGGAGACCATCGTGCGCCGTTCTCGTCGTTCCATTACCCGAGGAACAGTTATTTGAGTATAAAAGACAAAGTTTATTTCTTTTTACCTTTTTACATTCTTCTTCATTCATCTCTCTCTTCTGCACTCTGTTTTCTACCTCCAATATTTCCCATACTCTTTTCAAAATTCAAATGGCACCTAAGAAATCCTCCGACCCTTCTGCTCCATCTTCATCTAAAACATCCAAAGGCGATATGGTATGATTTCTTGAACCCTTCACTCTAGCATTTCATCTCTTTCCGCCATTGTTGTTCGTAAAAGCTTGTTCGTCTTCTAATGCCTTTCTTAGCTATTTTGTTCAATTTTTGGTTAATATTGCTTACATATGTTCATATATGCTGGGTTTGATGTTTATTTCTTGTCTTTTGTTCAATTTTCGAGCAATTTTGATTTTTGGGTTTTCGGGTGTTCTTTCGTATTTCTTTTGATACTATGTTCTGGGTTTGTTATTTGAACTTGTTCTTTTAGAACTTTGTTAGTATCTGCTCTTTTCGAGTCTTTTGGTATACTTCTTTCATATTTTGGTTAAGTTTTTGTTTTGCATATTTATCCCCTGTTCATCATGTTCTTCATGCATTCAAATCCTTTTTGAAATCCTTTTCATGTCTAGTTTTAGGTATTTACCATGTTACCCCTGTTTTGCTTTAACCGCCTCTTTCATTGTTAGAATTCCTTGTAGCAGTTTGTATGCTTGGTTTATTAAACTGCTTGCACCAATATCTTACTAACTTTGATTATTTTTAGGATGAATCCAACTTTGTACCTGGATCTCAAATCATCAAAGCCGAATTTGAAGCTGATACAGTTGGAAGAAAATTGCTTGCCCTACTTGAATCGTCAAAATTGCTGCCTCTGTTTCAGTTGGATGAACCGAAGTTTGACAAAAAGCTTTGTGCAGAATTCTTTGACAATGGGATTGTCTGTGTGGTACCTCTGTTGAATGGTAAAGTTGAAGAAATCAGAGATTTAGAGTCTGGGGAAGTTAAGACTGAAAATGCCATCAAGTCCACTGTCAGGACAAAAGATGTGGTTCTAACTGCGTCAAAAATTGCTATCTTGGCTGGACTGGAGAATTCTGGAATCCTTTCTATCAAACCAGAGTTAGTTAGCCGAACCACATTAGAGCTCTTGGGGGTCTCTGTCTTCAATACTAATACCACTCCTAAGAAGGAGTTTGGAGAGGTGATAGTCATGTTGTGTGATCTTGTAGACACAGGAGTGATGTACAAAAATGGCAATCACAACACTACTGAGCAGTTCAACTACTGCGTGACTATCTACAAAGGGAAGAAACTGCACTGGCTAAGGATCATCATGCAAGAAATGATCAATTCCCTCAGCCGCCACACTTCTGCCAAAGCCGCTGGAAAAACAAAGATCAGAACTCACTGCAGACTCTTAACAAAGTTTCTTCATCAGGATTCTGTGATCTTTAAAGCTTCTGTGGCAAACGAAGCTGAGTGGGTGCAACCGAATGAGAAGACCTTGTTTGGTGCTTCAAAACTTGATGCTTTCAGAACCGGATTTGGATGGAAGTTTGCACAAGAGGTATGGAATGTTGATCCTCTGTCTGAAGAACAGAGAGGACCCTATCCTGAGGCTCGGCTCAATAAGTCAGGCAAACCTTATGCCGGTGCCATAGCAGATCAAGCTGCAGCTACAAGAGCTAGAGAAGCAGCTCAAACTGCCATCTTGAATAGGCTAGGAGTTAGCCTGGATGGAACTGAGGCTCCAGTTGAGAGGGAGTCTGTGGTTGAGGGGGATCCTGCAATCCCTGCGGCTCAACCCAGGGAAACCGCGGCTCCAAGAAAGAAGAAAGCCAAAATTACTGACACTTCCAAACCCTCATCCAATCTTCCTCCAAAACCATCCTTACCAAAATCCTTCCTTATTCTATCCAATCCTTCTTCTGAACCGCTTCCACCTTCATCTAAACCAATTCCCTTCACTAAATCAACTCCTCCTACCTCATCTAAACCCCAGATAAAACCCATTTCCCCAATAAAGCCAAATGTTGAAAAATCCATGAATTTCGCACAAGATGTGCAAATCTTGAGAAAACTGAAAGCCACCACCTCTGAACCCAAACCTATCTCACCTCCAAAATCCCCTCTCAAACTGCCAACTGTTCAATTTACTGAAGAACAGTTACAGCTAATCTTTTCTACCCTTCCTAACCTCAAACCCTCCACTCAAACCGAACCTGAGCAGACCGAAGTGTCTGAGGCTGCGGTTCTAGTTGAACAAACCGATGTATCTACAAGTGCGGTTCAGCATGAGCAAACCGATGAGTTTGAGGCTGCAGTATTGCCTGAGTAGACTGATGTGTCTGAGGCAGTTCAAGATGAACCTGAGCAAGATGATGACAATCTTGAGGTTCAATCGCTGAAGAAGAAGAGAAAATTAATCAAGAAATATGATTTTGTGGAGCACTGGCAATCAAGGCCACCTGGTGCAGTGGACTTCACTGAAGCTCATGACAAGAAGGATCACTCACCCATTGAAGGCTCATTTGCAAAAGAATTGAGAGAAAGAGCTGAACTGAGAAAGGCTGGAATTGACCCCATGTTGGTTGAAACCGCTCCTCCTTCACTGAAACGAAAGCTAGATTTTGACTCACCAGAGCACACTCCTTCACCATCTGGATCCCCTACACTGCCTTTTGCTCCATCAGTTCCACCGTCGGCTCAACCGCAACTGATCAATATCTCTGCCCCTTCGGTCTTGCCTGAGTTCAAAGTTGCAGTTAGGACTCCTAAACCGCGTGGTTTGAAAAGGAAGTGTGCACAGAACATCGCGGCTTACCTAAAGAGGTTTAGAGCTACTTCTTCCAAAGCCAACAGCCATGGAGCCATCATCCGAGCCGCCAACAAGCATGAAGAGCAACGACTCAAGTCAGGTCGTCCAAATCCTTTCGCAATTTTTCCAGCCGATGAATCTCAGGCTGCTTCAGATCAACTCATTGCTTCAACTCTTGATCAAATCATTGAAGATCTGGCAGTTGAGGTCATTTTTTCTTTAGGATAAACTGCATTGTATTTCCATATCTTTATAGATGGCAGTTCTCTCCTTATACTTCCATTCCTCTCTCCAATACCCAACTTCTTTCCATTTCCCCTTCTCTTCCCTACACTTCATTTTCTGTCATTCCTTTCCCTTCCTCCCTTTTTGAAGCTGATCCAGTAAAGATTCAATTTGTTCTGGATTCATTTTTTACCCAATCTGCATTTTTTTCCTCTCTGCCCTTCCTTGTTGATGCCATTAAGAGGGAGAATGCTATTGACCCTCGGATTGGGAGGATGGAATTCAAGATTGAAACCCTTCTGGAGAACCAGCTCAAATTAGAACATAAGCTTGAAACTCTAAATGAGCTGACTTCTCTCAGACTTGAAGCGACCCAAGAAATGAATGAGGCTCTAGAGAAGAAGTTAGACCAACTAGCTGATCTAACGGTTTCATCAACTGACTACTTAGTTCATTATGCCAACGACCTGAAGAAGCTTTCTGAAAGAATCTTAAAGAAGGTAAATGAACCGACCCATCTTCGTCTTAAGTCAGCTGAATACGTGTTTGAAACCGCCAGCCTAGTTGAGCCTTCTGATGCTGCTCAAACCGCAGACCAAGCCGCCGCCAGGGTTCCTGATAGAACTGACTAGATTTCTTTCTATCCTTTTGTAATCAGTTTTGCCTTTCATTATTTTCCTTGTAATTTTGTAACTTCCAAAACCTTTAAAGGATTATAATGAAAATGAATGCATTGCATCTTATTCCAAAAACCTTGTTTATTCAAACTACTTGTTTGTGGAACAATGCATTTTCAAAACTCATGCACTTTATTCATCATGAAAACATTTTTCTAAGTGTATGTGTTTTAAACATTCAGTTTAAACATGCATATATGATTTTCATAATCATATCTCTTTATATGCATCTGAATGTATTTCATTTCTATCTGTCCTTCATTTCCTTTGTTTGTTGATAGATTAGAAATCTATGATCTAGCATTGTGTGTGCATTTGACTTGGGACATGCAGTTTTAATACATATTCATTTGAGCATGTTTTTACCAAGTACAATGTTTGCTTTATCATAGTGTGGTAATGGCATCAATCAAATAGGGGGAGATTGTTAGGATTCATTGTTAGTACACCCACCTGATTTGATTGACCCATTCCACGTGTCTTTTTATGGACTTTAGGTTTACATGTAATGAAGTTTTACTTCAATTTTTAGACTAGTCAATTTCTAGATGATTTGTAGTTAGGCTGAGTTATGTTCGGTTTATCCATAGCGGTTTAGTGTCCCTCAAGCCGCCGTCTTAAAACCACCAGCATGGTGCCTTAAGTCCTTCATCAAACCGCAGTTTGTGTCTTTGATGAAGCCGCACTTCAAGTTCATTCATGAAACCGCACATGCATCTGGTGGAACCGCCGACCAAGATATTGAAGAAGTTATTGCTGTCATTTACTCCTTGAAGACAAACATTCGCTTTTCAACCGTAAATGAATGACTGGTGACTTGTCCTTAAACTTCAAGTCATGTTTCAGTTATTCTTGGAATGTCGGTTTGTCTCGCTTTTTGAAAAGTTACCGTTGTACTTTTCCAACAACTAAAAGGACAATGTCAGGTAGTAATCCAACAACTTCCTGCCACAAAGCAAAAGCAAAGGATGACAGTGACAGGTCAACCAATAGGATTGTGACAGCGCATAGAACCGCCATACAATGACTCACCTCTTTGTCCAACGGTTACTAATGCCTTCACTATAAATAGCCTTCATTTTTCAACAATGAAGGTTGCTGAGCTTCAAAGAGAATATCCCAAGTATTCAAGTTTGCTTTGAAGATTGAAAACCCAGATATTCATATCTTCATCATCTCCTTAGCAAACCCAGAGTTCTTCATCAAAGCTTCAAGCCTTCAAATCATCAACTAAGCCTTGCACAGAAAGTAATCACTTGCTCGCCATCACTTAGATATTTTGAGCTCTTGATTTCTTTCCACACCACACACCCGGAGTATATTTTCTTATAGATTATATACCTCTAAAACACTGGTTGTTATAATAGCAATGTTAGGTTAGATTGTTTATTTAGAGTTTAGATTCTTTTGTAATCTTGTAAAAACTCTTCTAAATCAATACAAGTCTAGTAGCTATTAGAAAATCCTAGGCTAACCACCTAGGTAGAGGACGTGGTTCTTTCAAGAACGAACCTCTTCAAATTGTGTGTCTTTGATCTTTAATTTCTGTCTTGTCATTTACATTTCTGTTTATGAGCTTTATTTACTCTTATGTGAAATGACTTGATAAATGATTTGCATACTTCATTGATACTTCAGTTGTGCCTTGTCAGTTGGATCATTCCATTTTCAACCACTTAAACTGCCCCACTCTTTATAATTCAGTTTGGACAAAACCGCAAAACTCCGCTGTGCATTTTATCTGAGCGGTTCTAGTGCTTTAAACCGCAATAGACCAAACTGATAAGCACTTGGTTGATTTTCAAGGGTATTTCGAAAAAGATTTTAAACCGCTATTCACCCCCCCCCCTAGCGGTTCTATACCCTTGTTGCCCTTTGGGACCAACAGAACCAACTCTTCGCTCCACCATTACCTATGTGGACGAAGTGAAGGTTTTGTGGGATGATTTAAGGAACGATTCTCTTTGGGGAATGGACCGAAGACTCAACAGTTGAAGGCGTATATAGCAAACTGCAGACAAGGGAAGAATGAAAGCGTGGCTTCTTATTACGGGCGAATAAAGAAACTGTGGGATGCTCTCAATGATTTTGAGACACTACCGACTTGTTCCTGTATGGGCTGCAAGTGTAATATTAGGGCGGTGTTAGTAAAAAGGCGTGAGGAGGAACGTGTTCATCAATTCGTCATGGGGTTGGAAACTCTGAAGTTTGAGAACGTTAAAACCTTTATTGTCAATACGGATCCACTGCCTTCTGTGAATAAGGCTTATTCTAATGTTATAAGGGAGGAACAGGTGCTGGGGGCGGACATGGAGAATTCCCAACTCCAGCAAGTTTTGTCGCTCGTACAGTTGATAGGGCAGCTGATAGACCAGTTGTGAGCACAGATGGCTCGTCAGGTGGATTGACAGAAAATAAGGATATGAGCAATGTCACTTGATCTCACTGCAAGAAGAAAGGACACAGTGCAGATTCGTGCTTCAGGTTGATAGGATATCCAGAATGGTGGGAAGAACGGCGTGGAAAGCCAGTAAAAGGGAGAGGCGGAAGCCAATCCTTTTCGGGAAGAAAAGATCAAGAGAATCCGAGCACAAAATCAAACAATGCGGAGGTCAGTATAGAAGGGGTTCCAGATCAGGCTAGGGCGCTAGGATTCACAGTAGATCAATGGAACAACTTCAAGAATTTTATGCAGACACAGGTGCCAACAACTGTCAGCACAACTGGAAACACAACTGGCAACACAACTGGCAAGGCAACTGGTAAGATGAATGATAAACATTGGCTTGTCGACAGTGGAGCCAACCGACACATAACAGGGGACATATATTTGCTCAGTGATGTTCATGATATTAAGGCGGATCACATTGGTCTTCCTAATGGGAAATACATGAAAGCCACGAAAGAAGGCAATGTTGAGATTGCCGCGAATCTTGTTTTAAAAAATATTCTTTATGCCCCAACTTTTAACTGCAATAGTGGGTTTGTTACCTTTCATTAATCGTAGTAGTATTAATAAAGACGTTTGTGAGATTTGTTGCAAGGCTAAGCAAAGTAGGGATAATAAGTTTTTACTTAGTGAAAGTAATTCTAATGAAATTTTTGATTTAATCTATTGTGATATATGGGGTGATTATCAGAAACCTGCTTTGTGTGGTGCCGTTTATTTTTTAACCATTGTGGATGATTGTTCCCGTGCGGTGTGGGTTTATTTGGTCAAGTCCAAGAGTGAAGTTTCCCAAATTTTGAATTTTTTTTTTTTTGCCATGGTAGGGCGGCAATTTAAGAAATGAGTTAAGAAAATACGGAGTGATAATGGGACATAATTTACTTGTTTGGAAAAATATTTTCTTGAAAATGGGATTGAACATCACACTACTTGTGTTCGTACGTCCCAACAAAATGGTAGGGTGGAAAGAAAGCATAGACATATTTTAAATGTGTCTCGTGCTTTAATGTTTCAAGCAAAATTACCAGTCAAGTTTTGGGAGGAGTGTGTGTTGGCGGCTGGGCATCTAATTAATCGAACCCCCTCAAAGTTGTTAAACGGAAAAACTCCTTATGAAATTATCTTTGGGAAGCCTCCTTCTTACTCACACATTCGGGTGTTTAGGTCTTTATGTTATGTACATTATTCTCGGCGTGATAATGATAAGTTTGCAAGTCGAAGTAGGCGATGCTTGTTCTTGGGGTATCCTCTTGGCAAGAAAGGGTGGTATGTGTATGATATTGATGAAAATAAATTGCTCGTTTCTCGGGATGTTTTTTTTTGTGGAAAAGGAGTTCCCTTTTGCTCACGGTCGGGCTGACCAAGATGGAGCATGCATGGATTCGGATATTTTTCTTTATCCTTCGAATAATATGGAGGATTGTGAAGATGATGTACATGTGACTGGGGAGTTGACTGCACAACCCACTGCACAGGTGACCGAACAGGTGGCAGAGCAGATACCTGCCGATGATGAAGTTCCTGATCGGTTTCCGACCAACTGACTGACCATGTGACGGACCAGTTGACGGAACAGGTTCCAGCACAGATGGCTGAACAGGTTGAACCACCGGCCGAATTGATTGAGCCAGAAAATTTGGGACGTGGTTAGAGAGTTAAAGTGCCTTCTACCAGATATCCAGCTTCTGAATTTGAGTTGGGACAATCTCAGGCGCATACCACTCAAGCTACACCCCCGTCCCGTCCATCTTCTCAATCCAAATCTTTAGGTACTCTTTATCCCTTATCACATTTTGTCAATTGCACTAAATTCTCGTCTGCACATCGTTGTTTTTTGGCTGCTATTGACTCAGGTGTTGAGCCAAAACATTTTAGTGAAGCGGTTAAGCTTCCTCAATGGCGTGAGGCTATGTCAAAAGAGCTTAATGCTCTTGATCAGAATGGAACATGGGAATTGGTAGATGCTCCTCTTGATAAGAAGGTGATTGGCAACAAATGGGTCTATAAAATAAAGTACAATGCTGATGGGACAATTGAGCGTTGTAAAGCTTGGTTGGTGATTTTGGGCAATAGACAAGTTAAAGGCGTTGATTTCAAGGAAACGTTTGCACCCACCATCAAAATGGTTACGGTGCGAGTTTCTCTTAGCATTACTGCGATTAAAGGATGGGAACTTCATTAAATGGATGTTCACAATGCTTTTCTACACGGTGATCTTAATAAAATTGTGTATATGAAGGTGCCTTTGGGACATCCGGACTCGTCTTCTGGGAAGGTTTGTAAACTTAAAAAATCATTATATGGTCTTCGGCAAGCTCCTCGCTGTTGGTTTGCAAAACTTTCCATGGCATTAAAGGGATATGGATTTGTTCAGTCATGCTCCGATTATTCTTTATTTTCTTTCAAAACTTCGGCTGCAGAGATACATGTTCTTGTCTATGTTGATGACTTGGTTATAGGTGGGAATGATTCGGTTGCAATTAATCGTTTCAAGGGCTATCTTAGTAGTTGTTTTCACATGAAAGACCTCGGGCGTCTTAAGTACTTTTTGGGGCTTGAAGTGGCAAAACATCCGGATGGTATTTTTCTTTCTCAGCGCAAGTATGCGCTTGATATACTCTCTGAGGCTGGTCTTCTTGGATCTCGTCCAGCCGTTACTCCTATTGAACAAAATCATCGTTTGGCCCTGACTGAGAGTGATGACTTACGTGATCCCGAGGCATATAGGCGACGTGTTGGGCGTCTTATTTATCTCACTATTACTCGTCCGGAACTCTCTTATAGTGTGCATACTCTTACCCAATTCATGACCCGGCCGAAATTGGCTCATTGGACAACAGCCTTGCGTGTTGTTCGGTATCTCAAAAACCGTCCAGGCCAAGGCATTTTGTTACGATCCGACTCTGTTTTACATCTTCGGTCCTACTGTGACTCTGATTGGGCGAGTTGTCCTCTTACCCGGCGATCCCTTACAGCTTATTTTGTTTTCTTGGGCCACTCTCCGATCTCTTGGAAAACCAAAAAGCAGACTACCATTTCGCGTTCTTCGGCCGAAGCAGAATATCGTTATATGGCAAATGCCACGTGTGAACTAAAATGGCTTCATAGTTTACTTGATTCTTTTGGGATTACACATTCGGCTCCTATGACTCTTCTAAGTGAAAGTCAATATGCGTTGCATATGGCTCAAAATCCTGTCCATCATGAACGAACAAAACATATTGAAGTTGACTGTCATCTTGTTCGCGATGATGTTCAGTCAAGTGTCATCACAACTGCCTATGTTCATACGACTTCACAGCTGGCGAATCTTCTAACTAAGGCATTGGGCAGTCGACTGTTTCTACATCTTCTAGGCAAGTTGGGCGAATGTGATTTACAAGCTCCAACTTGAGGGGGGGTGTTGAGATACAAACCGAGATTCCCATATATTTTGGGATTTCTCTTCCTATTTGTTTGTATATCTTTTCCTATTTAATAGTATGTAAATTAGGTAGGGATTTATATTGTGAGCTAAATTATAGGAGTAGTAGTTCTCCTCTTCAAGGAAGAATCCAATGTATATATAATGTATGTATTCGGCACATTAAGGAACAAGGAAATAAACTGACTTTATTTTCCTCCATACCCGATTTCAACTGATTGTCACCAATAGTTGGTCAAATTTCATTTTATTGACCATAAAAAGTTAAAATGAGACTATCATTATGGGACATATTTTTTTTTTTTTAACAATGAGAGAGGAAGGTCGAACTCAAAATCAAAGGTAGTGGGTAGTTGTTGTGAGTGTGATAGAAAATAGTAGGTTGATTGGTGTTGTGAGTATAAAAGTAAAGTATGAGAGAGAATGAGCGGGAGGAATAGTAAAGATTGTTTATAATTTTAAGAAAGTTTTACCAATGAGACACTCAAAATGAAAATTTGTCCACAAAATTATGAGAGAGAATGAGTATTTATCAATTTAATCAAACAAAAGGAACATTTTCCAAAAAGTAATCAGTCAATGTTTTGGTATAGACATGTCCAAATAGAACCGGGAACCGACGGAACCGGAGGGTAGAACCGGAACCGGGAACCGGCGAGAACCGGGAACCACCGGAACCGGGAACCGAACGTAACCGAGAACCGGATTGAAACGGTTCGAATACGAATCCAACATATTCAGAACCGAGGAACCGGCGGAACAGGGAACCGAGCACCGGAACCGAGAACCGGGAACCGGGAACCGAACGGTGCTCTGCATCAGATGACTTTAAAGATGTTTGATCATTATGGTAGGTTGGCTGCTAGCTAATATATATACTATTAATACTAATATACATACTCCCTCCGTCCCAAAATACTTGTAGTTCTAGGATTTTAACACAAATTAAGAAAAAAAAATTAATACATGTGTAATGGACTATATTACTCTTGGAACATTTCAAGTATCAAGACAATTTAATACTTTTACAATGACAACACTATCATAAATAAGGGTATATTTGATAAACAATGTCAAAAATGTATAGATAATAGCAAAACTACAAATATTTTGGGACAAACCTCAACTCCTTAAACTACAAGTATTTTGAAATGGCGGGAGTATTACATTTTAAACTACAAATATTTTGGGACGGAGGGAGTATTACATACTTATTAGATGGTGAGATGGAACCGGTGGAACCGTCGGAACCGGAACCGGCGGATAGAACCGGGAACCGGGAACCGGATTAAGATGGTTCGAATACGGTTCCGGCCATTTGGGAACCGGGAACCGGCGGTTCTGGAACCGGGAACCGGAACCGTTTGGACATGTCTATTTTGGTAGATTCCTTCTTCGATGGATGGAAAGTAAAAGTAATGGAAGTTGGATCTTTGGGAAAAAAAAAAAAAAAAAAAAAAAAAAAAAGTAAAGTAAAGGAAGTTGGTTACACATGACAGGAAAATGAATCTACTCAAATTTAGGCAACTACTAAGACCATGTTTAATGGTGAACCAATTTTGGTTCACTAAGTGTAATTTTATGAACCAAATTTGGTTCATGGCAATTAGTGGTGAGCCAATATTCGTTCATGGTCATGAACGAATTCGTGAACGAAAATTGGTTCGAGCTATATGTGTATTTTTTAATTTTGACATTTTTTAAATTATACTCCCTCCGTCCCTGCCGACTTAGGACAATTGGTCCCGACGCGGGGATTAAGGAGAACTATTATTTTAAGAGGAAAGAGAATGAGTGGAGGATGTGTTGTGAGTATGAAAAATAAATAGGAGAGAGAATGAATGGGTGGAATAGTAAATGGATTGTTGTTGTGAGTATGACAAATGGGCCCCATTGAATATTAAAGTAATATAAACTTGCCATTTAGAGATGTCCTAAGTGGAGTGGGACGCCCAAAATGGCAATTTGTCCTAAGTCGAATGGGACGGAGGGAGTATTATTTAAATAAAAATATTAAAAAAAATTATAATTTATTTTTCTCTATAAATAGAGTCTAATTTTATAATATTTGACATAATTTTAATATTTCACTATTTAAAATTAATTAAAAAAAATATTGTATATATTTGACACAATTTTAATATTTTATATATTTAACTTTTTTCTTGCGCCAAATGACATCGGTTATGTCAAAATACCATTTCTTTTTTGTATTTTATTTTTTTTTCATGTGTGTAATCCTTTAAATGTCGCAATGATGTTTATTTATGAATGTTAAATTTTTAAAATTGGACAATTAAGTAAAACAATAAAATAAACAATTAATTATTCTTATTTTTAATGACATTACTGAAAAAAATTTAGTTATTTATATTATTAATTTTATATCATCGAATTACTATTTAAAAAATATATTTGTGAACGGATATTCGTTCACCACTACAAAATGTGAGCTGGTGTGAACGAAATTTCGTTCACAGGCCAGTTTCATTCATACGGTGAACGAATTTTTCGTTCACAATTAAACATGCTCTAAGACCAGGTTTAATGGTAAACCAATTTTGGTTCACCAAGTGCAATTTTGTGAACCAAATTTGGTTCATGGCAATTAGTGGTGAATAAATATTCGTTCATGGCCATGAACAAATTCGTACGAAAATTGGTGCGAGCTATATGTGTATTTTGTGATTTTGACATTTTTTAAATTATATTTTTTAAATAATAATATTAAAATGTTTATAATTTATTTTTATCTATAAATAGAGTCTAATTTTATAATATTTGACATAATTTTAATATTTCACTATTTAAAATTAATTAAAAAAAATTGTATATATTTGACACAATTTTAATATTTTATATATTTAACTTTTCTCTTGCTCCATCCAAACGACGTCGCTTATGTCAAAATACCAAAACTTTCACTTTCTTTTTTGTAATTTAATTTTTTCATATGTGTAATACTTTAAATGCGTAATTTGATGTTTATTTATGAATGTTTAATTTTTAAAATTGCACAATTAAGTAAAATAATAAAATAAATAATTAGTTATTTTTATTTTTAATGACTAATAAAAAATTGTATTTAGTTATTTATATTATTAATTTTATAACATCGAATTACTATTTTAAAAATATATTTGTGAACGAATATTCGTTAAACTTCGTTCACATGACAATTTCATTCACATGGTGAACGAATTTTTCGTTTAAAGATTGTGGACAGGATGGCCCACAATTCTTGAAACATAATTCAGTCCCTTCATCGGAGTAAATAGCTTATGGGTCAAGTATCCGTATTCAAGAAGTTGGGCCGGGAAGATCAACTGTGGGCCCAAACGCTCTCTACAATCGTTCTTGCCATGTGTTTTCCATCTGGTACCATATGCTACATTTTCATCAAATAAATAATAAAAAGTTCATTTTTTTAGGTTTCGACCGATAACTCCCTCGATGAAATAAAAACGATTAATAATGACAGATATTTTCAAAACTCGCCAAAAAGTCTCTGGCTTTTTTCCAAGACCAAAATGCCCTCGAATTTTTAAAATGTAATATGTCAAAATCTAAAAATCAAAAAAGTAATTCGAAACCACCGTTTTAATCGTATTATCAATACAAATCAAACAAGTACCCTTAACATATAATTAAATTTTAGACAAATGTTTTCATTTTTCACTTGTAAAATCATTTCTCAACTGATTTCACAGTTGTATGATTTCTCAGTTGTGTAACTTCACATTTGTGTTGTTTTTTCATTTTTCACTTGTAAATTCATTTCTCAACTGATTTCACAGTTGTATGATTTCTCAGTTGTGTGATTTCACAGTTGTGTCATTTTTTCATTTTTCACTTGTAAAAACTGATAAATTCATCTCTCAATTTTTCACAAGTATTATAATATCTGAGACTTACATTTCACAGTTGTTCACATGCGAATTTGAATATAATAATTGAGACATTCATTTCACAGTTATTCACACATGAGTTGACATTTAATAATTGAGACTTTCATTCATAGTTGTTCACACATGAATTTAAATATAATAACTAGGACATTCGTTTCTTAATTGTTCACACATGAGTTTGCGTTTAATAATTGAGACATTCATTTCACAGTTGTTCAAACATAAATTTAAATATAATAACTAAGACATTCGGTTTTAAATTGTTTACACATGAGTTGAGTTTATGGGTTCAAGAAACAGGGCAAAAGAAGAGGAAGTAAAGAAATTGGAGGACTCTTTGAAGAAAGTTATGTACTTGAGTTGTTTGGGGTCCCCAATTAATTATCTCTTTACAATGTCAATGTAGTGGGCGTATGAATATATCTTCTGGACAAAATCTCATATGCATCCGTTGTACAAGGTGCGGCGGGCTTGGCCCATGGGCCGACCCGGCCGACCCGACCGGCTCCTTCCCCCTCTCCCTGAGTGACACGTGTCTTAAAAAAAAAAAAAACCCATTAACTTTAAAATACTATATCTTGAATTTTATAACTCAGAAAAAAAATTTAAAAATACCGTTGTGTTCGTCTCGACGAGCCGAATAAAACTACATAGTTCATGATATGGTTTGATTTTTTTTTTTTTAAACATTTTTTTACACATAAAAAGTTTGAGGTGATTTGCCAGCTGAAATGTAACACTCTGTTCTAATAAAAGTAACAGTTTCATATTCAAAAAGTAACACTTTTCTACTGTCAAATGTAACATCAATTTTACAAAAAAAAAATGGGTTTGCATTTCAATTGTTACTTTCTCAATAAAAAATTGTTACATTTCATATATAATGTTACATTAAAGAATATAAACTGTTACAATTGAGAAAAAAAATGTTACATTCATTTTTTATAAAATGTAACATTAGTTTAGTTTGTCAATCTTATGTTAATTTTGAAATAAAAAAGTGTTTACATTTGAAAAAAAGAGTGTTACATTCCTTTATAAAAAGTGTGACATTAGTTTAGTTGACAATTTTTATGTTATCTTTAATCTATTGCAGAAAAAATGTAGTACATTTTAAAAAAAAAAAATGTTACATTTGAAAGAAAAAGTGTTACATTTCATTATAATAAGTGTTATTTTGTTGAGAGGAAAAAGAGTTGGGGTTACACAAAAAGAAAAAAGAAAAATAATAATAATAATAATAATCTCGGCATTAAAAAAAAAAAAAAAAAATGAAAAGTGGACTTGCCCGCCGCACGCCATGCGGCGGGTGTACGTGAGACCTCCTCTATCTTCTGTATAGTTATGGAGATAATCAGGGATTTTAATCTTGCTATCTCTTGTTTCCAGGAAAGTCGGAGTAATTGAACGTATTTTGCATTATGGTTTTCTTTGATTTTGACTCATATTTCTCTCGATTTCAAATCGTGATGGTTCAAGTCCCTCTAAATCAATTTAGAGATCGATCGATCATGATTCCAGTTTGTTGACTAGGATGTTAGTTCACTAGGATGTTAGTTCACTTTTTTTTATGTATTTTTACTAACAAGTAAAATAATGTAAATTACTTATCAAACTTCTTTTGTTTTTGGGCTGGACTTTTGTATGAGACGGCTCACAGCCAACCAAGCCGATTTTTTATTAATTTTTTTTCGCCCTCCAACTTTTTTTTTTCACGCCATTTTTTGCTCGCCAGCAAAAGTAACACTTTTTATTTAAGAAATGCAACATTTTTTTCTCAAATGTAACACTTTTTTTTTTCAAAAATGTAACACAATTTTGCTGAAATCGATTAAAGATAACATAAGATTGACAACTAATCTAATGTTACATTTAATAATAAATGAATGTAACCTTTTTTTCTCAGTCATAACACTTTTCTAGGGTTTTTACATTCAATTGAAATGAAAAAACCAATTATATACATAAATATTTACTCCTTTTTAAAGAAAAAAGTAACATTTACTTTATAAAACTGTTACATTCATTTATATAGAAAATTACAATCATATATGCATTGTGTTACACTTTAATTATTACTTTTTCTAACCACAAATTTATTATTTATTATATTTATTTATTTTTGCAAAACTGCTGTTGCATCTTATAATAAAGTGTTACTTTTTTAAGACTTAACTGTTACTTTCTTCATAAAAACGTATTGCATTTTTTACGACGAGCAGCTCACTTTTTTGTGTGTTAAAAAGTAAGTTTTTTTAAAAAAAAAATAATAAAATCATATCATGACCTATCTAGTTTTATTCGTCTCGTCGAGACAAACACAACGGTATTTTTAATTTTTTTCCCCGATTTCAGAATCTCAAGATATAACATTTTAAAGTTATTGGAGGTTTTTTTTACGCGTGTCGTGATTTGGGCGGATGAAGGGGCTAGAGCGGACGGGTTGGCCTGGGCGGGTATGGGTAAGATCCATGGGTGGATCCGTCTCACAAGGTGAGACGGTCTCACCCAAGTATTTGCCTATTTTTTTACCATTAAAAAGAGAAAATTAATTTTTTTTTCATTATTATTAAAAATTGAGTAAATGTTCATTTATGAAGCTCCAACCCAAAAGAAAAAAAAAACTTGAGAAATGTAATTTTGTTGTGTTAAATTTAAAACAGTTCATAAAAGTCACAAGGATGTTGTTGGCATAGTGGTAGAGTCTCCCATTATTTATAGTAGTCAAAGATTGTGTGCCTGTTTTCTCTCCTTGTTGAGAGTCTTGATGTTTGTGAATTGTTAAGAGCTTTCGTCATTCTCTCCTCATTGAGTGCTTTGTTTTCTCTTATTGTTGACGGTCTTGATGTTTTGTGAATTGATTTTTCATGGTATTCATTTTCCAATCTAGCAATGCTTAGAAATATCGATTGACGATTTATTACTAACCCGGAGGTCTTAGTTTTTTTTTTTATATGTTTTTAATGCTAATCTTGTCTAATGAGGGTTTTGTGAATGCCAATTCATGACAGTGTCCAATCTACGTTTGGAATGACATATGTGCACCCCAAGATATTGTCAAGAGATGTACAAGATATAAGATTTTGAATTGTTATAATATCCTAATTTTGTATGAATTTTAAAATGTGAATGTAATGACTGCTATTTCATTTCGAGATGTAGACTGCACATCAGTACTTGGGTTGAGCCTCCGAAATTTGTGGAGAGCCTACTCATATTATCGTGCATTTTCAATTAGTCTAATGTTGGTTTGATTTTAAAAAAATGAAATTATTTTTTATTAATTGTAAATTCGATTTCTTTTTATATTAGACAAAAATGTATCATTTTTTTCACTAGAGAAAATTTTGGGGGAAACTAGTTTCTCCATAAGTTATAAAAAGTCTTGTTTTTATAGGGGTTAAGTTTAGGGTTTAAGGTTTAGGGTTTAGGCCCTTTAAGGTTTAAGGCTTAGGTTTAGGCCCTTTAAGGTTTAAGGCTTAGGGTTAAGAGTTAAAAAGTAGACTTCTTATAACTTATATATGGAGGAACTAGTTTTCCCCAAAACCAACTCTTTTCACTATCCACACTAGGGATGACCAACGCCGGTTCCGGTTCCGGTTCGCCATTTATATGAACCTTAACCGGCCCTTGGTTACACCGGTTTCGGTCATCACAATCCGGTTCCGGTTCGGTTCCACACTACATTTTTTTTATCATAAAATAATGAATAAACAGGTTAAAATTTATTGAAAAGCAAGAGATTTTTTTATTTATCATACATAATGAATAAACATGTTAAAATTTATTGAAAAAACAAGGGATTTTTATTTTTTTAATGGAAACGCCGGTCCGGTTCCGGTTCGCCATTTATGTGAACCTTAACTGGCCCTTGGTTACACCAGTTCCGGTTACTCCGATTCCGGTTAACTCGCCGGTTCGCTCCGGTTCTGGGCTTCTCCGGTTCGGTTCCGGTCCGGTTCCGGACCGGTTTGGTCATCCCTAATCCACACGGTGTAGACATTTACCTTCCTCTAAAAAAAAGTGTAGGGTTCAATCTCTGTCTTTGTTGTAAAAAAAAAAAAAAAAAAAAAAAAAAAATCAAAACTATATAGAAAAGTAGATTTCTACACGTAACATTGCATTTACCAAGTACAGTAATAGATACTCCTAAGAACATAAATTAAATCCTAAGAAAATAAATTAAACTAAATATGAGCAAAAACAATAATTAAAGAATACTTCAGATTTGTTTCCGTCCCCACCTTTTTAATCAATTATCATCGGTACATCAATTCACTTTTTACCCTATTCACTTGATCCGAGATTTATTTCAATCTCTGTTTCTTCTTTCAGAATAGTTACTAGCAGTGGCACACTCACTAGAAACCCTAATCAATAATTAAATCTAACTGGCACAGTCTAGATCCAAAATTAATTGCATGAATGAATTAAGAAACATAAATCAAGAACACTTTCTATTCATTAAAATAGATAATTGCTTAATTTTACCCTAATCACAATTTACCATGGCACATGCATAAATCATGAAATTGCTACAGTCAAAACTCTAATTCTGGCACAGAACAGAGAATTCTAGCAAAGATCCAATCACAAGATAATAAATTGATCAGGTTTATAAACCCTAGTAACAGATCTAGAATTAAGAACAAGCAAAATTATGAATAGAAATCAAATGTGAAAGAAAAATACCTCAAATTGACAAAGATGGTTCAAGATTCAAACCCAAAGCTTGGGTTTAGTTCCTCATATGGAGCTTTGAAATCTCCATGAACAAAGAAAATAAAAACCTAGATCTAAAATTAATGTTGAAGTCACCCAATAGAAAGATCAAAACCTAGTTTTCATACCTCCCATAAGTCCTAAATCAATAAGGAATTAAAAAGAATTAAAAAGAAAACAAAAATAACCAAAAATCCCATCAGCCCGGCGTCACACGCGCCATCACGCGCGTCACTCTCAGCTCCATCAGCCGCCACGCGCCAGCCGCCCCGTCCACGCGTCAGCAACGCCGAAAACGCACCTGCTATATGCGCCTTCTCCACACGGATTCCCGCCTCGGATTTTTCCCCTCACACGTACTGATAGCCAGCTTTAATTCCTTCTAAAGACGCGTCTGCTACCCGCGTTTTTTCCTGTTGGGCTGCCTTTGTGTGGGCTGTTAACTGGGCCTCGGCGAGTTGGGCCTCTTCCAGCATTGGGCCGCCTTCCTTCTCCTTCCAGTTGGGCTTCCTTTAATTCTTTTCTTCCACCAACCATTGATCCATCTTCATTTCAATAATCTTGGGCTTTACAATTTAATTCCATTTTGGAATTTCTTTTGAATAATAAAATACTTAATTTGGGCAAAAATATAAAATACTAAAATATTCCCCAAATTACAATTAAACCCCAAAATTACATAAATGCCCAAAATTACATAAAATCAAACTAAAATACATAAAATCCACCATTTAAGCTCATAAAATCCTAGGAGTAAAGTGTATAAAATCCGTCTCATCATACACATATTAAGAAATTTCATTAATGCATGTGAAAAAGTCATAATACCCCTAAAGTAATTCAACTACCTAAGTAATTAAATGGTTGGGTAAGAGATAGTTCATTATCATTATTAAGGGTATAATTGGTATAGAGTAATAAAAAACTTTGAAAATAGTGAAACGATAAGTATTTTGAGACAAAATTTAACTCCCAAAACGACATATATTTTGAGTCGGAAGGAGTATAGTTTTACGATATTTCAAGCTATGAGGCAAAGAAAGTTATTGAACTTTTGACATTACAAATTGTAAGGATTGACTTTATCGTTGGACCACTCTTTTAAACGAATATAGTAGACTAGTTTTTTTTTTTTCTTCCCTATTTCTTTCCTCTCATTTATATAAGCCACAATTGTTAAAACATTGACTAAACATTAATGTCAATGACTCAAAGTAATTATCCTAATGAAATTTTAAAAATTATTTTTAATAAATTACTTAGTGATTTATCAATAACTTCTTTTAGCTTAAGGGCGATTTATCTATCATGAGGATAATAAAAAACAATTAAAAAAACTCGCTAAATGTGGAGTTTTCTACATACGAATAATATAAATGGGTTGGACTCATGTGAGACGGCTCACAGCCAAAGACGAGCCGATTTTTTTCCCCCAACTTTTTTTTCTCACGCCATTTTTTTGCTCGCCAGCAAAAGTACCACTTTTTCCGAATATGTAACACTTTTTTTTTCCAAAAATGTTCCACAATTTTACTGAAATAGATTAAAGATAATATATGAAGGACAACTAAACTAATGCTACATTTTATAATAAATGAATGTAATTTTTTTTCTCAATTGTAACACTTTTTAGGGTTTTACATTCAATTGAAATGCAAAAACTGATTATGTACAGGAATTTTTACTCTTTTTTTAAAGAAAAAAAAGTAACACATACTCTATAAAACTATTACATTCATCTAGTATATAGCAAATTACAATCATATATGCACTGTGTTACAATTCAATTATTATTTTTTCTAACAAATTTATTTTTTCAAAACTACTGTTACATCTTAAAATAAAGTGTTACTTTTTTACGACTAAACTGTTATTTTCTTCATAAAAACGTGTTACATTTTTACGACGAGCAGCTGGATTTTTTGTGTGTTAAAAAGTATGTTTTTAAAAAAAAAAAAAACGTATCATATCATGACCTATCTAGTTTTATTCGTCTCGTCAAACGAACACAACGGTATTTTAAGATTTTTTTTTTCGATTTCAAAATATCAAGATATAACATTTTAAAATTATTGAGGTTTATTTTTTAGGAATGTCAAGTGTCGCGATTTGGGAGGACAAGCCACTACAAGAAAAATAACTTTTACTGGCATCGATACATGTGGCATTAAGTTAGAAATGCCACAATATTTATATTTACTGGCGGTTAGAAAATAGTGGCATTGGAGAATCTAGATTTAGTGGCATTTACTAATCTAGTGGCATTTTGAATTGCCATTATACAATCATTAAATGCCACTAATTCCCTTAGTGGCATCGATAGAAATGGTATTAGGCTAATGGCACTGGCTAAAAAACTATCATTAAATTGCAATTAAGTGGCATAATTTAATGCCTCTCAAGCTCATATTTCTTGTAGTTGTTGTGGATGAGCGGGTACAGCTGGGCGGGCGAGCCAGGTTAACCCACGGGCGGTCCGTCTCACATTGTGAGACAGACGGCTGCATGTAAGTTTTTGCCATAATAAATAGACACCCATGAGTATTTTGTTTTTTTTTTTAAGAACTTTTTGAAGGAAGAGTCACAAATTTAATCTACAAAATGAGGTGATAAAATTTTTATTGGTGTTTTTAATTAGAGTGCGCCGGGTCCACTATCGATGTAACCAATAAAATAACGTGTCGCGCCCAGACCCGTGGTCCTACTTTGCCCCACGCTCGGTACACGATTGGAAGACGTCATAAAACACTTTTAGAAATTTTTTCGAAATATACTTTCATAAAGTTTAACAAATCCACACTCGAAGTTCAAAGACTTCCATTTAACTTTCAAACAAACTGTATAAACAACTTTTCACAAACGAAAGTACTTAGCCCGAAGGCTTACAAACTCTTATACAAATGTACGATTACCACACTTTAACAAAACAGGTGATACACGGATACAGTCTCGGGTACACTACCCCAAAGGTTATACATTTATATAATGTAACCTTTAAACCACACTTACTTTCCAAAATGGATTATCAACCCGACGTCCTCCCTTGTGAAGTGACCTATCCCCTGGACTCGCTTTTATCTAAAATAGTAAACAAATAAAGGGTGAGAATGAATCTCAGTAAGCTACTAAAATGCAACTACGTTACATGCTGAAATGATCTCGTAATTGAACAATGTCAATAAACATTCATTTAGCACATAACATGAGAGGCAAAGCCACTCATCATACCACACATAAGGCGGAAATAAACACTCATAAGTGGATACTGAGCCAAGGTTCTCGAATCAAACATATAACCATCTGAGAGGTATCAACTGAGCAGCATCAAAGAGCTGAAGCTGGGATCACCGAAAACCAAACCATAACCATAAGAACCAAAGTAACACGGGGGAAATATGGCACAAAGTCATAACCCAAATGCTCACCCAAGGGAGCGATTCATCCCATCCAAGCCAATCTGGACTGGGGAAACTGAAAAGGCAACAGTGGAAACCTTATAGTGAACTTGGCTCGTGTGCCACTATAATTCTCCCACTACCTTACTCAAGGTACCTTGGAAAACCTTATAGTGAACTTAACTTGTGCCACTAGGACTTTAAACACGAGCATAGTAATGAATACTTACTTAAACAACAACCGGGAGCAATGATTCCAAGTAGGAAACCAAGCCAAACATATCACAAAGATGAACCAATCCAAACCACATCAAGAGATGTTCACAATATCCAATTAACATTCAGTCAAATTCCACAACACTTATGTTCACAAAGGAACCGATTTCAAACACTAGGATGTTCAACAACAACCCTCTAGGTACTCTAGGATATCACTTAAGACCTAGACCAAGATTGAACTCTAATTAACTTGGATTTAAACAACTCAAACTTTTCAGCAGCCCTGGGCGGTCACCCCACCAGACTGTGCGGCCCGCCCAAAATGCCCTGTTCCAAGACAAAAACCTTCCAGATAAGTGTGAGGCCGCACGCCTTATTTGGGCGGCCACCCAACACACCTCGTAGGCCAAAACTTTGAATTAATTATTCTCCCTCCGTTTTACCGTCCCAAAAGTATTAACACACTTATACTTCTGTGAATACCCCTTTCCGATGAAGCGACGCATGGGAAGTATCTTGTGATTATTTTTATTTACAAAGGGAATATTCTTAACGACATTAAAAATACGAGAGTCGCCACGCGTTTTAATTAAAGCCAAAACATGAAAAAAAGCATGTTTAATGGGTTCGGGGGTCAAATAAAACAAGAAAAGAATATTTACGTTATCACTCCTATTGCCCGAATTGATCGGTCTTTCTATCATGATGAATGTGTTTAGTAGTGTGTTAGTGATTTAGACCGGATCCGAAGATTGCCTACGTTCCTCTCAATGTGAGAAGCTCAGGTCAGCGTAGTTCGCAGAGAATTAGAATAGGCAGAAGAATCGGGATCATGCATAATGAAGGGGGAATTACCTAAAGATTAGGGTTTAGAAATAGTTCCTAGATCATCCTCGGGTTGATGAACCCTCGATCATCATCGGCTATGAAGTAACATGTAATCATGAAGATCGCAACCCTAAATATAGCATAAATAAGGTTTTAATCTATGAACACGAAGAACATGCGAAGAACATATATGAACATATGAATGAACATGCAAAGCATACGAAGAAACTATTAATAAACATGCAAGAACATGAATATTAAAGATCTACATTAAAATAATGCAAGAACGTGAAGAAAAAGTTAGAAACTTACCTATGTTGGTAAGAAATAAACCTTGGATCTTCTTGAGTGTTTGAATGTTAATTAGAGAGCAAAAATATTGTTTAAGAACTCCAAAATTCGTACTTAGAGCTCTCCAAATCCGACCTTTAAACCAATAGCATGGAGTGATTTATATAGTAAACTGAGGGAGAGATCTGACGGTCCAGATCATCCAGCGCAAGGTTGGCCGCCTGGCCATGGTTGAAGCCGGTGACAATAGTGGCCGCGTGGCCAAGATCAACGCGGAGCAAGGTTGGCCGCGTGGCCAAGTCTGCAGGCTGACTAGATTCTTAAGCTAGGGTTTCTGCATGGTTTTAAGGAAACTATTTGCTACCTAATTTGATAGATTTTGCCATAAATGAGATATTTTGGGAATCCGGGACAAGTCTTTGCAAGGTTTCTAATTCCTATAAAGTCCTTGTATTTTTGGGAAAGTCCTAATAAACTCATTTTCAGGTCGGGTACTAACAGTAGCCCCTCGGCGACGCTTCTTGCAAGGCAATGTGGGGTCGACGATAAAAGAAGGATCCGTCTGAAACATGAGTTTCAAAGCAGATGAAAGGTAAGGGAACGGCTGAACCTTGGCAGGCGACCTACGTATCCGCAGGGGAATCAAGCCAAACGTAGTTCAAATCGGATGGGAAATTGGGAATGACTGTCCTCTGATGGGGAGCAACGTCTTCTGCTGGGGAAAATGCACCTGCTGGGGATGATAGATGACCGCGTCGGTCGGGTGGCTGAACCTTTTCAGGTTTCCTACGTATCCTCCGAGGAATCAAGCCGGTCGTAGTTCGGAGATCTACTGGGGATAAAACGAGATATCGGACTCCTGCTAGGGATAATAAACCTACGGGCACTATCCTGTACGAAGAACGAATCATTCGTAAGCAATGAAGCTATTTGGAAAAATAAGGACAGAATTTGTTCTTCATAGATAATAGATCTTGAGTTAGTATTGAGCTCAAATGTTGTAATTTGTAATACTCTCTCATATAATAAGATCTCCATTAGAAATCCAAGACTAACCATCTTGGTAGAGGATGTAAATCTTTCATCGATCGAACCTCTCCAAATAGCGTGTTCATTACTTATTGCATATTCCCTGCTTAATTTTTTATGAACTGCTTTGTTTGATCTTTCAGATTGCCACTCTCAGATGTTGTAATTGTATTGCTCATTTGCTTAGAATCCCATTTTGCGCCACTCTTTAGCCTCATACATAGCGCGTGCGTTTTTATCTCTGCGCAGTATACCCTGCGCAGAGCTGCTTTAAATTTCCGCTGTGCATTTCACACTCTTACCGCGCGCTATACTTACCAAAATAAGAGTTGTGCTCATCTTCCATTGAATTGCAAAAGGGTTTGAAAAGAATTTTAAAACGCTATTCACCCCCCCCCCTCTAGCGATTTTCACACTTTGTTGCCCATTTAGGGACCACAAGTGGTATCAGAGTGAACAACTCTAAAACAAAAAATGTTTCTGTTTTTCAAGCTTAACAGCTTGGGTGCCGATTCAATATGGCTTCAAATCTAGGGCAATGGCTAACTTTTCACATATTCCTGCGCCTGCTCAAACCTCATATCAAATTCAGAAAGCTCTCCAAACCTGGTGGATCCTCAAGCAAAGATCTGTATCTCTCTCTCATAGAGACTCAAAGAAAGATGACTTGGTTACTGCAGAAAGCCAGGACATTACGCTTCAATGCCTCCAAATTTGAGTACAAGGAAAAGCACCCTGCGCACAAAGCATCAAAGCAGTGCAGAATGGTTGATGAAGAGAAATGCGCAGAAAAGAGCTAAGGACTCGGAGACTTGGCACTGAAGACAACTATGCTGACCCTGAGGATGGACTACTCTGCTTAATGGCAAATGCTGACAATGATTCAAAAGTTGTTTCTGAAATGGAACCTGAGCATGCGCCAAGGACAAATCAAAGAAAGATCCCTTCACTCTAGTGGAAACGGGACACTTTCACCAAGCAGACAGAATGACAAGCACCTATCTGCAGGGCCAACTTGACAGAAGCTGCATCATCACCAACTCCGCAGCCGCGCAAGGAATCTCTCAAAGTGTGCTGATCTTAAAAGATAACTGTGCTGTAGAGCGTAAGTTAATGTTTCAACAAGCAGAAAAATCTACTTCACTGCGATCTCTCAAGCTCAGTTGATATCGACAGTGGATTCTAGACACTACTAGAGATGTCAACACTCTTAAAGGTGCGCACGAAGGAAGAGATCACTCAGTAATATATGGTGACAACAACAAAGGGCACATAATTGGATTGGACTAATCATAAAAGAATAAGTCTCAAGCAACCTGCTCTCCATATCACAATTATGAGATAAAGTTCTGGAATGCCATATCTCTTCAACGCTATGTTACACCAAAAATAGCGTTTCTGGACTAACTTTGCTCACAAGGACTCGTAAGACAAATTTCTAATCTATTTGATCTTACCTCTATAATTTCTATTTACTAATCCTTATTTTGTAGCAATAAGCTTAAGTGAAAGCAGCTAGCAATGGTATAAGCACCATGCCAGCTTAGTAAGCAACCTGAGCAGTTTTCCTCCAGCAAAATTGCTCCGATGTTAAAACGCTTACATCCGCTTCACCTCATATGTTTGGACCTCTCACTACCGCGAAGCTTTGGACCAACCTGTGGTATCTCTATGATATCCTGGATGTTCTCCTTAATCTCCAAACATAGAAGACATCAATAGAGTTCGACACTTCAATGGAACAGAATTTATGAACAACGATGTCGCTCAATATTGTGAGAACCAACAAATGGTATCGATCACAATTTCTCTGCTGCTGGAGTTCCTCAACAAAATGGCGTTGTGGAAAGAAAGAATCGTACGTTGATTGAGGCTGGAAAAATAATGATAGCAGAAGCTAAGCTTCCAAAGTATTTCTGGGGAGAAGCTGTCAACACTGCTTGCTTTACTCAGAATAGATCCCTCATCAACAAAGCCTACAACAAGACTCCATATGAGCTATGGAGAGGAAGAGCGCCCAACATTGCTTTCTTCAAAGTTCTTTGGCTGCAAACGCTATTAAGAAAATTCAACGCCAAAGCAGATAAAGGTATTTTCGTTGGGTATGCCAATCAGTCTATAAGCTTTTCATGATCTTAATAAGATAAATCTCTAGTCATTTTAGTATCTGTACATGCTACTTTTTGATAAGCATTCTCTCCTTGGCCACATTTGGCTCCCAATGATTCTGATGACTCTGCTGAGCTTTTTAGACAGGTGCGCAGTAATTCTATTCCTGCGCAGGAAATAGATCAAGCAGATTCAGAATCAGTCCATATCATGCGCATACTATAAATGCTGCGCCTGAAGTTGCAACTCCTGATGCGCAAACACCTTCTTCTGCGCATGATGTTTCTCCACTTCAACAAATCACCTTTGATGATCGTGATGCTGAAGTAAATAAAATACCCATTGATCTTCGTATTCCTATCATCACAATATAGGGATTCGCACATTGAGAGCATCAAACTTTGCGGTGTAGCATTCGTTTATCTCTCATGTCGGATCAAAGAAGATTGATAGAGTGCTCCATATTCTAAGATGAATTGATGCTATGCAAGAAGTGCAAGAAAAGCTCAACCATTATTTAGCACTTCAATGGGTGTTCGGAAACAAGATGGATGGGAATGAAGAATCACAGAATCAAAGCAAGAAAGCTTTGTATGGTCTTAAGCAAGCTCCAAAAGCATGGTACAATACGCTATCAAAATTCCTACTAGAGAAAGGCTTCAAATGCGGTAAAATCAATACAACTCTTTTTATTGCTAAGTATAATGATCACTCCTTACTCGTTCAAATTTATGTCGATGATATTATATTTGGTTCTACTAATGAGTCTCTTTGTAAGCGCTTTGAAAAGCAAATGAAAAGCTGGTTTGAAATGAGCATGATGGGAGAACTCACATTCTTCCTCGGGCTTCAAATCATGCAATTAAATGATGGCATCTTCGCAAATCAAGTCAAGTACACTAGGAACTTAATCAAGAAGTTTGGACTTGAATGCTAAAGCATACGACACTCCAATGGCCACAAGCAACAAATTTAACAGACTTAAAAGGTAAAGTTGATCAGACTATATCTAGGTATGATTAACTCTCCTTTATCTTCTGCTAGCTGGCCAAGATATTATGTTGACTGGATATGTGCGTACTATCACGCTAATTCTTCTGAAGCACACATAACTGCTGTAAAAAGTATTAGATATATTTTTAGCTCTGTTAACCTTGGACTTTGGTACACCAAAGATTCGAACTTTAAACTTGTAGGTTATTCAGATGCGGACTACGCAGCGTGCACAATTGATAGGAAGAGCACAAGTGGAACTGGTCATTTCCTTGGAAATCGACTTAGCATGGGCAAGCAAGAGACAAGCTGCTGTGTCCATCTCCACTACTGAAGCAGAATATATTGCCGGTGAAAGCTGTTGCTGCCAAATCTTATGGATGAAGCAACAACATGTGGACTATGGGATTCATGATAAGAATTATCCAACTCTCTGCGATAATATGTCCACCATAGCAGTTTTTCAATCCTACCAAGCACTATTATCAAGCTCATCAACATCTAATATCATCTCCTCAAGAATTAACAAGTGATCTCTTGAAAAGAGAAATGGGTATGCTTAATCTTAGCTAACTTGTCCACATAATTTATTGACACTAATGTATTTGCTTGATAAAGTGTGCAAAATAGGTTAAGTTTCATGCGCCCTATGCAACTCCTGCGCAAACAAACTGTCTGCGCATGAAACAACAGTTCTGAGATTTATGGAATCTCTGCGCTATCAATGCGCTGCGCATGACTATCCATGCGCAAATCATCATGGACCGCAGGTAAGTGTTCTATTCATTAGATTTTGCACATAGGTCCTTGACTGAAAAGTCAACACTGAGGCACAAGGGTACTTGTGTAATTCAAATTTTCCCGCGCTTTTATTTTTTGAATTTTCTTGGGAAGTTACCTTTTTACCCTTGCGCATGTCCCATTGTCATTTAATGCAAACTGCAATTAATGACAGCGCGTCTCACGTATGTCTGCTCACCATTTAATGAGGAAGGTGATGTGACAGCCGTCAGCCTCTTTTCGCTGATACACGCGCGCGCAAAGACTGCGCACGCGCATTCCCCATTCGGCCACGTCACTCTGCTAACGTGCGCCCGTCCTTTCACTGACTCACCATTTATGAGGAAGTCGAATTGACAGTGACCGGCTTAGGACTTCACAAGCACACGCGCGCATAGGCCTGCGCACGCGCGTTCCCTTTGTGACACGTGGTACTACTATTCTGCGCCACTGCACATTTTCTCAAACTTTTATTAGCTATCGTGCGCCTAACTTCTCCTTCCCTACTTAAACCGCTTCTCTCTCTACTTCTCTCTTCCCTCTAAATTTTCTCACTCTCTTTCTAACCTCTGCTCTAAACCCTCATCTCTCATTTCCTATTCGTTATCTTCAACCTCAACCTTCCTTCTTTCTAAACCATTTCAATGGCTCCTAAGAAAACTAAAACTCAACCAGAAATCATCATCTCCGACTCTTCTTCGCACTCTGGAAACTCTCACGAATAATTAGTAGAACGACAATCAAGGCATCCCACCGTCAAAGACATGGTATGTTTCACTATAACTTCTTATTTTCCGCCATTGTTGTTCTTGGAAGTCTCAAGACTCCCTTTTTTGATTTCTCCCTTATTTACTGATCATTTTTGAAATCGATCGTTGTGTTGTGTTCGTATTTGCCTGATCTATTCTTTCATGTAGTTTATTTCATGATCAATGGTCGTTACATATGTTTTTCGTCAATTTCCGAGCTTCGTAACTTCCTTAGCAGTCGAACCGTTTTTCTGAATTTCTGAGTTTGTTTTAATGTCGTTGACCAAACTTTTTACACGGTTGACTTCGTCCTGTTCACGCCGTCATTTCGATGTACTTTTTGTTGAATTTTGTCAACTTTTGTTTTTCTGTGTTTTTGGTGTTCTTCATGTTCTTAATTATTTTTTATATTTAGTCTATTATTCACCCTCCCTTTTCTTTATGCTCTGCGCATAAATTTCCTGAGCATATAGCTATATCTATCTCTCTGCGCACACTTCTTTACTAATATTTATTTTCTGTGCGCACGATCCCTCTGCGTATGCATTCTTATTTATTGCGCACCCTCTATTTTCTGCGCATAATTTTTTTTTCATGGAACTTGTGCCAAGGTATATCTGCATTACTTGCATATGCGCACAGCTCCATAAGCAATAGGTTGTCTAATTCTATCTATTGTTTCACGCAGGGACACGTTTACTTCATTCTGGGTTGGGAACTTATTCAGGCAGATCTCTCTTTAGATGCGATTGGTCGTCATCTGCTTCATCTTCTCATCACCTCCGGCATTCTTCCATTATTCTCTCTTGAGCAATCCTTCATAGTGCCTGCTCTGTTAGATGAATTCTTCAGGACAGCAAGAGTTGTTCCTACACAACTTGAAGGCAAGACAACAGAAATGATCATGGCCACCGTTCAGCGCTGTGATATAATGGTTCACCCCAATCACAATCGCAGCCTCCTAAACTTCAATGT
This sequence comes from Campanula takesimana, assembly GCA_026119855.1. NCBI lineage: Eukaryota > Viridiplantae > Streptophyta > Magnoliopsida > Asterales > Campanulaceae > Campanula > Campanula takesimana. The sequence goes on along the minus strand of JAOWBW010000478.1, from coordinate 905,253 downwards.
TGATAGTTCTTCAGTCAACTATGATGAGGCTCATCAAAATGCGCTTGCACAGAAGCTCATTTGCATCCCTTCTCTTAACAAGAAGTGGCCGATGTATAACCGAAAGGAATTTGGTGAGGTGATGTATCACCTGTGCACCCTTATTGGTGAGGTGATGTATCACCTGTGCAACCTTATCGTGCAGAGCTTGCATTTTGTTCAAGCGAATCAAGTCGCTACGCAGCTGCAGCTTAATCAACTCCTTACTGCTCAAACTGCTTTATTATATCGTGTTGATATGCAGCGTCTGGAGATTGATACCATTAAGGGGGAGAAAGCTGCCAAAGAAGAAGCAAAGGCAAAGGAAAGCACGGAGAGTGCTAAAGCAAAGGCAAGTCCATATGAGCCTGCGCAAGAAAAAGTTCCTATCACTTTGGAACATCTTATCCTGGACTCCCTGAAATCCATCAGCGCTCAGCTTGAAAATGTCAGCGCACAACTCAAAAATGTGTGCACCTTTGGAGCGCTTGATGGTGGACTCAGGGACATTCTGAAAAAGCTCAAGAAAACCCTTGCAGATGGGTTACATAGAGGATTTGATGACCTTCAAGCTCAGATGGAGGCTCAGATAGAGAAGATTGAACAAGGAGGCTCTGCGCATAATATTGAAGAAGTGCGTCGATGCATTGCTAAGTCCATGACAGATTTTTCTTTGGCGTTCAATGACAAATTTGACTATGCAATGTTAGACATTCAAGCAAGCGTCAACACTCAGCGCCTCCATACCGACTAAAGATTAGAAGCTACGCAAACTGCCATCCTGACGGACAGCAGAGCAAGGTTCAGAGAGCTAGTGGATGACAACGCTGATATGCGCAGAGGAATGAACATTTATGTTGGAAAAGCAGTGGAGTTCCAGGACAAATTTCAAAATTTAAAGGTGGAACTCATGAACAAATTCAACGGTCTTCAGAATGAGATGCGCGAAGCCCTGCAACGGATCAACTTAGATTAGATTTCCTCTGTAAGTATTTTGTTATTTTTTTTGGAACCTTTTTGATTCTCGTTGCGCAGTATGTTTCTTTTATGCGCTTTTATTTTGTGCGCTTCTGTTTTTGTGCGCACCTCTTTTGAGTTTCCTCTTTAAAACTTGTAATCTGTAACAGTCAATCCTTTAAAGTTTTAATGAGAAGAATGCATCATAAAGCTTTCACAAAAACCTTGTTCAATTCAAATCATTCGTTTGTGGAACATTGAATGCATTATTACTTAAACTCATGCGCATAATCTTAACTGCTCATGTCTTCTACGCATGATGTTTAAAAATTCAGTTTAAACGCATACTTAAAACTTCATCTCACATTATTTGTATGCTCTGAATGACATTCTATCTTTCCTATCTTGTAAGTTTTTAATCTTTTGGATAGATTAGAAATCTATAGCACTGGCTAGTGTGTGCATTGACTTGAGGCATGATTTACCTTCTCATTCTTATGGACATGTTATTATCAAGTAAAATGAATTGCCTTTGCTATAGTAGGTAATGGCATCAATCATTTAGGGGGAGATTGTTGGGTATGCTTATCACTTAACCCTCCTACTTTTGTTAGAATTGATTGATACCATCACCTATAAGTATTTTTACGGACTTTAGGACCTCATGTAAAGAAGTTTAGAACTTCAATTTTTAGCTAAGTCCTTTTTATAGTATAGGCTTAGATGATAGGACTTGAAGCTTTAAAGATCGAAGATCACCTAAGCAAGGATTCATTTCGCTACGCAGAATGTTCTCTGCGCAGGTCGCCACTGCGCATAGATATCTTTGCGCAGACCTTGACCCTGCTCAATTTTCAAGATATTTCTTCCTAAACTCTCAAGAGATCTCTTTGTGACCAAGCATGGTGCGCATGCTGCTCATGCGCTGAATCCATGCGCGCCGGCAATACGCATGCCTTTTGTGCGCGGACACAACCTTGGTCAAGTTCCTCATCTCCTGATCTCACATTCTAGAAAGTTTGGAAAATGCTTAGAAGATGCACGCTTATTAAAAAGCTGAGGTGTGCACAAACGACAAAATAAGCACACTCACCAAAACCATTGGTGGAGACATGCTTCAAAGAAAATTCTCAAGAGAAGACAGCTGTCAACCTTCTAGAAGAAGCTTTTGAAACTGGTCTTCATACTCAGTCTCCAACGGCTCTATATACCTGCGCACCAATCATATTGTGCCAGGTCATCATCTTTGATCAGAGCCCCAACGGCTCTATATACCTGCGCACCAATCATATTGTGCCAGGTCATCATCTTTGATCAGAGCCCCAACGGCTATAAAGGACAGCTGCGCGCCAATCATGTTGTGCCAGCTCATTGTCCTTGCTCAGAGCTCCAACGGCTATATTCAAGCTCTCAGCTATAAATAGCCTGCTCATCTTCATTTCCAAGCTGCCTTTTAATTTAGCCCTTTTCATCGGCCCTTGATCATCACCTTTGATCAAGCCCCTCTTGTTGGCCACTATGCTTCAGAGCTCGAGTTTCATGCTTCACTGAGAAACCATGAAGATCTGAAGTCTGCTGCTTAGTTTTTTCCATATTCTTTAGAACAGCCTTCAAGATCTTCAAACCTTCAAAACTCCTGCTCATATCACAAAGCCTATATCACCAGAATTCTTGGTGCTCTTCATCTTTCATATTCATAGAGCCCAGAATTTCTGTCACACACACACCTCTTGAAGTTTTGATTATTTTGATCTAACTTCTTGAGATACACCGGTTTAGTCTAGGATTTGTTCTTCATAGATAATAGATCTTGAGTTAGTATTGAGCTCAAATATTGTAATTTGTAATACTCTCTCATATAATAAGATCTCCATTAGAAATCCAAGACTAACCATCTTGGTAGAGGATGTAGATCTTTCATCGATCGAACCTCTCCAAATAGCGTGTTCATTACTTATTGCATATTCCCTGCTTAATTTTTTTATGAACTGCTTTGTTTGATCTTTCAGATTGCCACTCTCAGATGTTGTAATTGTTATTGCTCATTTGCCTTAGAATCCCATTTTGCGCCACTCTTTAGCCTCATACTTAGCGCGTGCGTTTTTATCTCTGCGCAGTATACCCTGCGCAGAGCTGCTTTAAATTTCCGCTGTGCATTTCACACTCTTACCGCGCGCTATACTTAGCCAAAATAAGAGTTGTGCCCATCTGCCATTGAATTGCAAAAGGGTTTGAAAAGAATTTTAAAACGCTATTCACCCCCCCCCCCTCTAGCGATTTTTACACCCTTGTTGCCCCTTTAGGGACCAACAGTTTTAAAGGTGGGTAATGCAAGCGAGAGGTAGAGATAGGGTGGGGCGGCTAGGGTTTTACCGCGGGTTTTGACGGAGAGGTCCCATTACAAATCATAAAGCTCTGATACCATATGCATGATTTTAGGAGGTTTAGATAAAGTCAATCACACATGGTAGAAAGAAAGGTTGATATGAATGACTCAAAATAGTATCGATACTAGAGGTACATATTTGTTGAGTTGCAAAAAGTATTTTAGAGTTCTAATCTAACTTAGTTTACAAGAATTGAATCTCCTAATTTATACTCCCTCCGTTTCATTTGAGTTGCAACATTTTGCCGTTTTTGGCATTTCACTTAAGTTGAAACATTACCAAATAAGGAAACTCTTTATTACTTTTATAATCCTCCACTCATTCTCTCTCTTCCTCCTAACCACTCATTATTCTCCACTCATTCTCTCTCTTTCTCCCAACCACTCATTATTCTCCACTCATTCTCTCTCTTCCTTCCAACCACTCATTATTCTCATTTCTTAATTTCTGTGCTTCACAACCCATGTTGCAACTTAACTGAAACGGAGGGAGTATACACAATCACTTGGTAAGTAAATATATACAAATACAGTATATATACTATTGGAACCCATGAGAACAAGGGGATCCGTCTCATGCAAGAGACGGTCGCCCCATGACCCATGGGCCGAACCTGCCACGTGGCAGCCTCCCAGAGCTCCAAAAAAAAAAAAAAAAAAAAATTAGTTTTTATATTATTTTTTCTGATTTTTCGTCGTTGACCAAAAGTAATAGTTACCATAACTTAGTGTAATGACTGAATACATATAAAGTAATATTGTTCATAAGTAAACGTAACACCTGTTTTACAAAAACAAAAGCTCGTTTTACCCATTTTTTCAAATGTAATACTAACTATAATTACATGTAACCCAAGCAATATCTAAATGTAATTATCATTTATACTGAAATGTAATAATGCTTTTGCAAAAATGTAAAATATTGTGTATTTTGATTTAATTTTTTGAAAAGTAACAACTCATATATATGAATGTAATTGTTTGTACAAGTAAATGTAACACTTTAATAAAAGAAATTATAACATATTTCTATATATAATGTAATACTTTTACATGTAACACTAATCAAGTGTTTTTAGCTCTAAAAATGTAAATGGTTGAATTATTACTTTTTCTATACATATGTGTTACAATTATGTATAAACATTATTACATATAAGTAACACGTTCGTTACATTTTAGTTGTAATAAGTATTACTTTTGGCAAACGAAGAAAACATAAAAAAAACACTGTTACATTTCTATATATATGTATTACTTTTATGTATACAAACTGTTACTTTATATGTATACATTCATTACATATGTTATAGTAACTATTACTTTTGACAAACCAAAAAAAAAACCAAAAAAAAAAAAAAAAATTTTAAAAAAACCAAAAAAAAAAAAAAAAATGGGCCTATGAGAGGCTGCCACGTGGCAGGTGGTAGGCTTAGTCGCACACCTACTAAATTAGACCTGAACTCGGCCACTAATAATGTAATTAGGGTAAGTCAGGGTCGATCCACGAAGAACGATGATTATTTGCAAACAGTCACTTGACCAGATTGGGGGTTTGATTTGATTATAATTAAATCCTAAACGGGAAATTAAACTAATTGTGATTAAAACAATGATTAAAAAGCACTTCAGATTTGATACTGTCACCGGATTTTAATTCTAATATCACTGATAATTCTGATCTCCGTTAATTTTATTCACTCGATTACGAGATGTATTTCAATCTCTGTCTCTTCTTTCAGAATAGTTTATAGCAGTGGCACACTCACTATAAACCCTAATTAAAATTAAACCTAAACTGGCACAGAAAAGGTCTAAAGATTAATTGATGAAGTTTTAAGAGACTAAAATCAAGAACGCTTTCTAAAAATAATTTAGATAATCGTCTAATCTTGCTTACTCCCCAAATTGCTATGGCACATACACAATTCGTGGAGATGCTACAATGAAAACCCTAATTCTGGCACAGAACGAGTAATCTAGCAAAGATCAATAAAGAGGACAAGTAAATTGGCCAGATTTACAAACCCTAGAAATTAATCTAAAACGGTACAAGCAAGATTATGAACAAGAATTAATAAAGAAAAAAGAAATACCTCAATAGAAATAAAAACCCGGATCAAGATCTCAAATCCAAAGTAATGGAGTTTAGTTCTCCATTAATGGTTACACAAAGCTTCAGAGAGAAAAAGAAAAGAACGTAGTATTTTTCTGGGAGTCCAAAGAATGAATTTAATAACGTAATCTAATTCTCATTCCTAAACTAATCATGACTCCTTTTTTAAAATTCAAAAATAAAAAGATAATAAAATAAAATAAAAACAAAAATCACAAAAATCAGTCCCAGCCGCCTTCACTTTGTACGGAGGTTGACTTTCCCATTTTACAATTCAGCCCTTGGAGTTTTAATATTGTCAGTTCAGTCTTCCAAGTTTCAGAAATTTCAGAAAAGCCCCTAAATTCCCAGTTCTTTGCAGTTTGGTCCCTGCACTCTTCCGCCAGTTAACTTTGACTTGACTTTGACTACTTGACCATCGAGACAGACGTTGAAGCTCACCAAAAGTTACAACCGGGAAAAATAATTAAATAATAACGACTATTCTACCCCGGATTACAATAAAGCTCAAATGATGAAATAATGTCTCAAATACATCAAATCTAGTCTAAAGTACATCAAAATGAACCAAAATATATGAGAGAATAAGGTAAATAATGTATACAAAATCCGCCACATCAAATTCCCCCACGCTTAGACCGTTACTCGTCCCTGAGTAACATCCTAACTCCACTCTAAACTCCGGTCTAATCAGCGTAGCATGGGAGAAAATGACCCCTAGTCTCCTCTAACCTCCTCAGTCACAAGTCAACAACACAAACAACTCGGAGTATAAGAAACTCCGTCCCCATATAACTCCAGGAAATCAAATAAAGATCAATGGCCTTAGCCCGATACAAACTCCAAGATAGTGAAAAACCGTATCCGGACTAAGGCCCACTCATAAAAGCCACGGGGAACTAAAATATCCTATGTTTCCCCCACGCTAGTCTCACACTACAAGTCTCCCTCATAAAAATGAGTTTTTGGTCGGGTAGTGGTTCCGCGAAAAACTCACCTCGTGTTTAGCACCAACACCCCCTTATAACTCCAAAAGCAAAACGAGGATTTCTATCCTATTACCCACTAACTGAACCTCCAACATCAAAAATTTCCTACCCGAGACTCCGAACCTCCCTTATGTCGCCAATCACCGGTGAATAAAAGATAACATCACTCAGAATCTCACCTTTTGCCTAAGCGCCCTTTCGGGTTTTCACTTAGCCACTCTATTTTTTTTTTTTTTTTTTTTTTTTGAAAATGAAATAAAATGCGTACTCTACATCATACAAACCCGTCCCCCACGCTTAAACTACACAGTATCCTCAATGTGTGCAACAATAAAAATATAGGACAGTTTAAACGTAAGGGAAAGGAAGAAAGGTACCATCACTCCTGCTGTTGCTGAGACCCGGAGGCCTCACCTGAAGAACAGGCTTCACGGGACTTGCGCCTCCTCATCCTATCCGCTCTCCTATTAGCCATCGTTGTGTGCAACTGTTCCGGAAGAGGCGTATAGATCCGAGGTTCTGGCTGCTGAATCCACAGCTCCATCTGACGCTGTCATCCGAAGATAGTGGTCACATGATCCTCCAGCGCCTCAAGCCGGTCAGAGAACTCAGCCATCTCCTATCCTCAAGTGCATGCCTCTCCTGCAACAGTCTCATAATCGCCTCATAACCACCCTCCTGCTGCTCCGGGACTCTAACCTCAGTAACTGCCAACTGTCCCCTTTTTTTTCTTAGGACCTTATCCTCAGGATACCGCCCATCCCAATCATTCACTCCATCCATCCGCCAGTCTTTCGGTTTATCACCGCTCGGAAAAACTGCCCCCCTATGGCACCGAATCGGAATGTTGTTGTCCCCATACTCAAATGTCAAGGATTGATCATCTCGAATGATTGTTTTGAAACGCTCATACCGAGTCAGGAAAAAGAAATCATAGAATTCCGGTGCCCCGAGAAACTCTGCTGAAGCTGGGGGGGGGGGGTTTCGCATACTTCCCAAGCAAAAGAGTAATCATACCCCCACCGGTATACAACCACCTGGCTTAGATACAAATTTGTCACACCTTATAAGAAAACTGTCGACCCAATCCGGAATGGAGGCGGCCTCAGGAATTACCGTTCTCATCATTGCAATATCAAAGCGATTCAGTTTGGTCAACTCTTTCTTTCCCAGAAAAGTCATAGATAGACCCTGGAAGAATAACGCCCACGCAGGGTGAGTGAGGTACTTTGATGTGAGAAAGGGCTTGTGCATCGGCTTCCCAGTCAACTCAAAGAAAAACTTATCCACCAATTCGTCATTTTCAAGAAACTCGCCTTTGGGTTCTTGAACCCCAAACGACTTCCTGATATCCCTATAACTCAACTCCCTCACTTTATCATTAAGATTAAACCGAACACTCCTTTCCCCATTCACTACAACCCGCTCAAAAGTGGACAGAAATTCTAAGGTGAATCTCCTATACACCGGTGCGCTCTTCCCTAAAAAATTCTCAATACCACTCATTTGCATCAACTGACGTACCGGAGCATCATGACCCAATTGTTCAAGAACAGTTACATCCAAAAATTTTGTTACTATAATCTTTCGGCTCGGTCTATCTAGTTTTCTCCATTTCTCCTTTTGATCCGCCGTCAAGGTTTTCAAACCCATATAATTATTCTCCTCAAGCGAATTAACTTCCCCGGAAGGAGTAGGCAAAGGCTCCTCTTCCCTAGCCCGCTTTTTACCTCCCGCACTTGATTTACCCGTCACCACCATAATGAGCAATTCACAATGATAAAGAACACCAACAATTTACCAACCACACAACCCACAAAAACAATAACAACTCCCCACAAATGTCCACCGAAACCACACAATCACCACCCACCAATTTCAACACAATAACAGTTTATTCACACTATCATCGCTCACCATTAACTCACCAATAACAATAATAATCAACAATAATAACAAGAGCACAATCGCAAAAACGATATCAAGCCTCCGATCAACAACCGAGCCACCACAACATCCAACAAGAAAATAAACTGCAAGTAAAATCGAGAAGATTTTTACCTTACAATGCTCCAATACTGCCCAACAACTATCCTTGTTCCTCCAAATTTGCTCCAAGAATGAAAAATCAAAAAGCCCCAAATTTCGAATTCTAGGGTTTTTGAAATTGGACTTCAAATTCGAAATTGAATGTAGATATGGTGATTGAAAGTGATTTTGGGGGGGGGGGGGGGGAATGGTATTTTAATGGAGGTGGGGTGCCGGAATTAATGGAGGTAGGGAGGAGAGGCTGCCGGAAGAATGGGGGAGGTGCCGGCTGTTTGTTGGTGAAGAAGGAGAGAGAGAGAGAGACCGTGAGGGAGATCGTGAGGGAGATCGTGAGGGGGTCGCCGGATTTAAGGGGTTGGGGTGCCGGCGGTTTTAGAGAGAGACAGAGAGAGGTTCGCCGGAATTAATGGGAGGGTTGCCGGCGGTTTGGTGCGGCGATAATGGAGGGGGGAAGAGAGAGGGACGGGATCAGAGAGAGAGAGAGAGAGAGGGAGGGGAGTTCGCCGCGTGAATGGGGGTGAGTAGAGAGAGAGAGAGAAACGGGGTGCGAGAAAGAAAAGACTGTGAGGGTTTTTTTTTTTTCATTCATTGTGGCCAGCTCTTGTGCCACAAGAATTCAGCACTTGTGGCACAAGGACTGGATGAAATTTCCACTTCCCTTTTTTTTTTTTTTTTTTTTTTTTGGCCAGCCCTTGTGACACAAGAATTGAGCACTTGTGGCACAAGGACTGGATGATTTTTTTTTTCAGGCCTGTTCTGTTGGTAGTGGTGCCCTAGGCACGTTTAATAAACGTTGTAATTGTTATCATTTATTTCATATCAATAAAGAGATGTTTTTGATTATTATTATTGTTCATGTTTACTTATAATAATCTCCGTCCCTAGTACTTGTTAAGCACTAGTATAAAGGCTAAATGATCATGCGATGATCATGTTAGATTTATGGGTACTTGTTTGGAACAAGGTACTGGACATGACCCACTGTATGAGATTTATGTCATGGTCTATGTCGAACATATATCTCATATTAGTTATGTCATTTGAATCCTTAGACATGAAGTTATTATAGTCTTCCACTTGATGAACATTGTGTTTGACATATTCAAACGCTACCTTTAACCGGGAAGTTATAAAGGGTATGATTGGCATAATCGGATTCACGTAGGGAAGAATAATAAGCTAAATGGATTTGTCCTTCTTCGGAGAGATGTCAAGCTTGGGCCTCTCGTAGGAATGGTGTTGATGAAATGTTCGGCCGGACTCAAATGAATTGATTGGATCAATGGCATTTGGATTATCAACATATTCGGAATCGAGAAAGTATTGAACAAAACAAGTTGACTGTTTGACCATGACTTGTGTTCAATGACGTCGAGGACAAAGGGATTATGACATATTCTAAAGGAATGCGAACTTGTATCTAGTTATACTATTTGGGTAGGTATGACGGTTTGCTAGAACCTAATCATATCTTATGGTTTCATGTTTGAACCCATTGCCAACTTAGTATAATCCTAGAGGGTCACACACAATAGAACGAATCTTTAAAAGGACTAAATTGGAATTTTGGAAATTCTGGACATTCTGGGGAAGTGGGCGACCGCACAGTGTGGACTGGGCAGCCGCACACTTAGCTCAGATTTGTACCAGTTTGTTTCAGATAAATGTGCGACCGCACAGTGTATTCTGGGCGGCCGCACAATACTGTCGACTGGCACTTTCCTAATTCGATTTGGAATGTCTTTTGACACAAGATTCCTATTTGGAATCGGTCTTGCTTGTGTATAAAAGGATGAGTTCGGCCAGAACTTCAGTGATAGCCTTTTGTGAGTCTCCAAAGAGTTTGAGAGAGGTTTTACTTTGTTCTAAGACATCCTTGGTCAAAGAACAAAATAATACACAAGAGAGAAAATTCCATATAGTTCAAATTCATTGTGAAAACGTGTTTCACAATTTGGTCTAGCAACCAAGATCAAAGAAGTTCCTTTGATATTCGTTCGAAGTGTGGATACCGCTAGAGGGTGAAAATCATCATCTTCAAAGTTCGTGTTCAAGCTTTGTGATCGTGATCAAGTCTTCAAATCTCCGCCAAAGACCAAGAGAAAATTTAATAGCCATCAAGGGTTAGTTTTATCCTATATTCATGTTATTGTATTTGATTTAATCAAATGAACGGATCTATGGGCTTTGGGTTTCAAAATTTTAAATGCTAAATTCCGCTGCGCATGTTACTACAAAACCCAACATGTTCCGCTTTGACCAAGTGTACCCCCATGCCATGATTTCCTGTAACAACAAAAACAAAAAGATACCCTTCAGTAGCACCAATTCGATATAATAATTAAAATCAAAAGCATAATGTACACAATAACCCATAAAATAAGCAATTAAATTCCGGGTTGCCTCCCGGTTAGCCGCCCTTCTTTACCGTCTTTAGCTAGACCAAATGCCGGGAAAGCACCCGGCATGCATCAAAGTTTAAAGTCTTTGACAAGACTCGGACCCAAAGCTATCAAACATATACCGGGTCTTGGAGATCAACCACCTTCAAATCCGCGGTATTCACGACTTCGTTCTCAAAATACGGTTTTAACCGTTGACCATTAACTTTGAATCCTTTGTCCTCATTAGGACTAGAGATTACCACCGTCCCAAGCAGGGACACCTCCCTCACCACATAAGGGCCGGTCCACCGAGACCTCAACTTGCCCGGAAACAAACGAAGAAGGGAATTAAAAAGAAGGACCTTTTGACCAACCTTAAAGTCCTTTCTAATGATCATTTTATCATGCCATATCTTCGCTCGCTCCTTATAAAGGAGGTTATTCTCATAGGCATCTCTCCTAATCTCATCCAACTCACTCAAATGTAATTTTTGCTCCTCACCGGAACCCTCTAAGTTCAAATTGAACTTTTTGACCGCCCAATAGGCTTTGTGTTCAAGCTCCACCGGTAAATGGCAAGGTTTACCAAACACCAATCGATATGGTGACATACCAATCGGTGTCTTATATGCCGTCCGGTAAGCCCACAACACATCATCAATCCTTTGACTCCAATCCTTCCTATTCGGGTTCACAGTTTTTTCAAGGATGGATTTTATCTCTCTATTGGACACCTCGGTTTGGCCATTTGTTTGGGGATGATAAGCAGTCAACACCTTATGGGTGATATGATATCTCTTGACTAGAGCTTCGACTGTCTTATTGCAAAAATGGGTCCCCCTATCACTAATAATGGCCCTTGGCATCCCAAACCGACACAGAATGTTGCTCCTAAAGAAGTTGACCACTATTTTTGAATCATCGGTGCGGGTAGGGATGGCTTCCACCCATTTGGACACATAGTCCACCGCAAGCAAAATGTACACAAACCCACAAGAATTAGGGAACGGACCCATAAAGTCTATCCCCCACACATCAAAGATTTCACAATTTACAATGAGGGTTTGTGGCATTTCATCACGGCGCCCAATATTACCAACCCTTTGGCACCTATCACAAGTCTGACAAAAAGTGACCGCATCCCGGAACAAAGTTGGCCAAAAAAAGCCACAATCCAAGACTTTCCTAGCGGTCTTTTTCGCACCAAAATGACCACCACACGCATACTCATGACAGAATTTGAGAATAGAGGACACCTCACTGTCGGGAATACACCTACGAATAACTTGGTCGGCACAGTGCCTCCACAAGTTTGGCTCATCCCACACATAGTATTTGGCATCACTACGGACTTTGTCTCTTTTCGATTTTGACATCCCCGGAGGGAATTTATTCGAGACAAGAAAATTGACCAAGTCCGCATACCAAGGGGCCACTGAATTAACTGCCCAAAGAACCTCATCAGGAAACTCACCCCGGATTGGGGCTTGTTTATAAGGTTTGTCCTCCTCCATTACAAGGCGACTCAAATGGTCGGCAACTAGATTTTCAGCACCCTTTTTGTCCTTAACCTCTATGTCAAACTCACTCAACAAGAGAATCCACCGAATGAGTCTCGGTTTAGCCTCTTTCTTAGACATTAAATACTTAAGAGCACCGTGGTCGGTATAAACAATGATTTTAGTGCCCAACAAGTAGGACCTAAAGTTCTCTAGTGCAAAAACCACCGCCAACATCTCTTTTTCAGTAGTGGAGTAATTTCTTTGTGCCCCATTCAAGGTCATAGACGCATAATAAATCACATGCGAGGCACGCTCCACTTTTTGACCCAAAACCGCCCCCACGGCATAATCACTAGCATCACACATGATCTCAAAGGGACGAGACCAATCGGGTGCTTGAATAATGGGGGTAGCTGTCAACCTAGACTTCAACTCATTAAAAGATTGCTTGTAATTATCATCAAAATTAAAATCAACCTCTTTTTACAATAGGGTGCATAGAGGTGAAGCAATCTTTGAGAAGTCCTTAATGAACCGCCGGTAAAACCCGGCATGACCAAGGAATGACCAGACTTCACGCACATTGGTCGGGTAAGGAAGTGAAGAAATGACATCAATCTTAGCTTTGTCAACTTCGATACCCTTTTTCGACACAACATGACCCAACACAATGCCTTGCTCGACTATAAAGTGACATTTTTCAAAATTTAAGACCAAATTGGTTTCAATGCACCTATCCAACACTAGTCCTAAATGAGCAAGGCATTCATCAAACGAGTCTCCATGGACAGTGAAGTCATCCATGAAAACTTCCATAAACTTTTCTACAAAATCGGAGAAAATGCTCATCATACACCTTTGAAAAGTCCCAGGTGCATTACACAAACCAAATGGCATTCTCCGATAGGCAAAGGTGCGAAGGGGCATATAAATTTAGTTTTCTCTTGGTCTTCCGGGGCAATAGGTATTTGAAAATACCCGGAAAAACCGTCGAGAAAACAAAAATACGCCCTTCCGGCTAACCTTTCCAACATCTGATCAATAAAGGGGAGAGGGAAGTGGTCTTTACGAGTTACCTCATTTAGCTTCCGTAGATCAATGCACACGCGAATCCCCGTTTGCTCCCGGGTTGGAACCATCTCTCCCTTTTGATTACGGGAGACCGTGATCCCGCCCCTCTTGGGCACACATTGTGTGGGGCTCACCCACTTGCTGTCGGAGATGGGATAGATGATCCCCATCTGTAGTAGCTTCAGGACCTCCTTCTTCACCGCCTCCATCATTGGTGGGTTAAGCCTCCTCTGTGGTTGCCTCACCGGCTTCGCACCCTCCTCTAGGTTGATCCGGTGCATACATAAGGATGGACTAATACCCTTGAGATCGGCAATAGTCCAACCAATCGCATATTTTCTCTCCCGGATCACCTCAATTAACCTCTTCTCTTGATCCGCTGTCAAACTGCTAGAAATCACCACCGGAAGCGTCTCTCCCTCACCTAGATATACAACTCCTTCAAAAACTTCGCATACCTCGGGACAGTCTGAAGAAGGTCCAGGAAAGGAATATTCACCTCCAACCTCTTGAAAGTATCGTAAATAGCCTTGTCAGGCTCTGGCTTTCGATGTTCTTTCAATGCCTCCGGGAATGGAACTTCAGGCTCATATACAGGAGCCTTAACCTCTAGTGTAGTCTCTGTCTGAACTGGTGCCTTCTGTACTGGCTCTGCAATCTCAACCTTTGCCTCCGGTTCCTCATCTACAACCTTATCATGCAGCTCCTTACCATTGCGAAGAGTGATCGCACATGCACTCTGCTTAGGATTCGGTTCAGTCTGTGATGGCAACTTCCTCGAATCTCTAGCCTCTATCCGTCCCACGGCATCAGCTACCTGACCCATCTGTTTCTCCAAGTTACCAATGCTCGCATCTGTGCGCTGCTGATACTGCTGAAAATTCTGGTTCATGGTGCTAACACTCTGAGCCAAAGAATTCAGTAATGCCTTTGTAGACTGTCCCGGAGCATTCTGCTGCTGCGGCTGCTGCTGCTGTTGCTGTGGCGGCTACTGCTGCTGCTGATATGGTGGTCTATAAAAGTTGTACTGATTACCCTGGTACTTCTGCTGCTGATAACCCTGCTGATTATCAAACTGCTGTCCCTGACCACCAGGCTGATTTTGCTGCTGACCTGTACCACATCTGAAATTAGGATGATTTTTCCAGTTGGGGTTATAGGTGTTACCCATCGGTCTCTGTCCCTGCTGCGCAAACTCAACTGCATTAACATCCTCCATCTCGCCCGTCTGCAGAGACGGACACGAATCTGTAGGGTGCGTAATATCATAGAAAATCCCACAAGGCTTCAGTGTCTGTCCTAGAACCAACTGCTTTACCATACCCTTGAGATCCTCCAAATCCGTCTCAAACTTACTGGACACCCCACTGTTAGAACCCGCTGCGCTAACCTGTTTCACATTAGACCTCTTGCCATGGGTCCTCGTACTCTTATCCAGCTCCTCGATCAACCTCTTAGCTTCCTCGGTAGTCTTGTTCAGAATGCTTCCCCCACAGCACGAATCCACTAGCCGTTTATCCTGAATAGTCAATCCCCCATGAAAATAGACAATCAACTGTGTAACACCCATCCTATTTCTTGTTAAATACTTGAACCTTTTATATTATGTGTTAGTTTTACTTGGGTTAAATTTTTAACTGCTTTAAATAGTTAAGGTGGTTAAATGTCTAGTTTTGACTTTTGGGTCATTTGTGAAATTTTGACTTTAGGGGTCTTTTTGTTAAAAGTGAAACTTGAGGGGCCTAAGTGCAATTCTTGGAAAGTTTCAAAGTATATCTTGTTGGATTTTGCCTGAGAAGGCATTTTACCCAAATCTCTTCTCGTTCTTTCTCTGTTTCAAAGTTAGGGTTAGGTTTTTACCCTATTCTCGACTCCTCGAGTTTAATTATCCCTCCGTTCTTGATTCCGATCCCGGATTAATATTCGTGGCGTTGAATAGAGCGTTCCAGGCCGAACAGAAATAAGTTTTGGTCAACTTGAATTTTGACTAGGTAAGTTATTAGCTCCTCCTTGCTTGTAATAACATGCATAAATGTTATTCTCGATACTTGTGAACGTTAATTTTGTGTTTGGGATGATTTTTGTGGTACTTGTAAATTTGGGACAAAGGGAGTAATAACTTCTCTGTATAAATGATGAAAGAACTTGGGAAAATATAGTTTGGAAATGTTATGCCTTTTCTGGGTATGTTAAAATGTTAGTGAAAAGTAACTCCTACGTTTGGGACGGAAAATATTTCAACCTGGGAAAGAAATAAGAATTTCGCATTTTAGTACATTGTGCGACCGCACAAAAATCCTTGGGCGACCGCACATCTTTCTGAAGGTTGTTCAAAGAAATTAACCTGCTTGTGTGCGACCGCACAGTCCAGTGTGGGCGACCGCACAGTTATCTGAAAAACAAAAATGTTGTTTAAAGTTTGTATAAGTTGGAAGTAACCCTAGTTGAGGTATATAACCTTAATATAAGATGTCCTAGCAAGGGTTGTGATACTTTAGGGGCATCAGACTTGGTCTTAAACATGTATACTCATTGAATTAAAATGAGAACTTAAGTATAAGAGTAGTAACTCTTCTTTATGTCTTGAGAGTGCTATGAATAAGCACTAATGTGTTATACTTGTTGTGAATCCAATGATTGTGCACCTTAGGGGCATTAGCATAAGGTCTTAGACTTGAATATCCTAAGAATAGGATTGGGATTTTGTAAGAGTAAATGTATAACTCTTATACATGCTTGAATGTCCAAAGATTGGAATTATAACTTGAAGTATAAGACATTTAAAATCTTGTACATGACTTGAACATCCATAGAAATGGATGAGGACTTGAATATAAGATAATAAAATCTTGTACTTGACTTGACACCAATACATATGTATGGTAGTGAACTTGAAAGTGCTATGAACAAGCACTAACGTGTATGAGACATGTTCTTGTTGTGTATGTGCAAACATTGCATATAGTTGCTTGATAACAAGGTGACTTCTTGACTACTTGAAGCATGTTCCTTGTTGAGCTAGTCCACTACTTTTGGATTGGTTCTTCTCCTGTAGTTCAAGTAAATATCTACTTGTACATTCTTGTGTGAGTCCAGCTGGTTCTCCTTGCTTGTTCGAAAATGTATAGGTTCACGCTTGTCGCGAGAGCTGGGGTTTTAGTGACAATCGGGTCCCTATGTATTTCCGCCTGACCCCTTACTACCGACCATAGTAAGGGCATAGCTTCCTTAGTTGGAGCAATATGCCTGACTTAAGTGAATGCTAAACTCCTGTCTCGAACACCTCGTGAATAATCATGAGTACTGATATTGGGAATGACACTGGTTACCGGGTCTTCTGATACATACTGAATAATCAGTTCTTGTTATTGATCGTGATTGTCAAAGTAATACAAGCTACGACAACAATGGTATTCTTGGGAGGAATAAGGAAGGAAGCAATATCCTTATAACTTGCTTGATTAGCTTTATGTGCTACTTGATGAGTGGATTATCCTCTCATATACTTGTTACTTGATGATACTTAATATATGATTACTTGAGTATCTACTTGAATTGCATGATAACATGTCATGTAGTTGCATCTAATAGCTTACTGAGATTTATCTCACCCTTTATTTGTTTCCCCCCCCCCCCAGGAAAGGAAGGATAGTGCGCAGTGAGGCTCGACATAGTTGGGAGCTTACTTCGCAGGTCGTGATTATTTTGAGGCTTGTGTCCTTTTACACTTGGTGAGGACGATGTATTGGGTTGTATAACTCCTTATTTTGGGGTCGACAGTCTTGTTCAGTTCTTGTTGTCACTAGACATCTTGTATAGTACTCTTGATGCCAGCTTATGTGCTAGTCATGTTTCCGCTGTGTATGTATTAAGTTTGGTTTTAAATTTTCTTGTCTAGAACTCGTGTTATAAGCTAGTATAGCTCCTTACTCTAGAGTATATATATCATGTCAGTTTGTTAAACAAATGTCATTAAGTTTCTTGTTAGGTTTCTTGTTCCTTGTTAGGCACTCCCATCCAGGTTCGAGGTTTTATTAGGGGATCCCGGGACCTGGGGACGTGTCAAACTGATCCTCAGTAAACCCATGATACGGGCAACTCCTACAAAGCTTGTGGAAGCGGTTGTAGTAGTCATATAGGGTGTCATCAGCCTTCTGCTCCATATTGCTGATGTCTCTCTTCATCACATTTATCTGATCCAGAGGGAAAAACTCTTCAAGAAATACCTCTTTCATCTGCAGATTAATATCGCTGCTATCACCAAACCGAAGTGCCCCTTTAAGTTTTATAAAATGTGGTTGGAGCATCCAAGATTTGATGACTTTGTACGGGAGGTGTGGAGTAGAGGTTGCTGGGGAACACCGTTGTTCAGACTGCACCGGAAGCTTCATGTGTTGCGCGGAGAACTCAGAAAGTGGAATTGGGAGGTTTTCGGTAATATTTACCATAAGATCGATCAGTTGCAGGATGATCTTACCCGTTTGGACTTCTCGCTGCAGCAAAATTGGGATGATTTAGTTGCTGCAGAACAGAGGCAGAAAAATGAGGAACTAGTTCAGGTTCGCAGATGGGAGGTGGACATGAAACAGCAGCAGTCACGGCAATTATGGGTTCAGGACGGAGACAGAAACTCGGCCTTTTTTCACGCTTCCATCAAAGAGCGGAGAAGGCAGAATTCCTTGAAGCTGCAGCTGCCGGATGGTTCTTGGTGTGATAATGAGAACTTATTGGGAGAGCTTGGAGCTACACATTTTGAGGAGATTTTTTCTTCTGGTCCTCATGAGGTTGATGACAGGTTATTTCAGGGTATTGTGGCAGGAGTAACAACTGCAGATAATGCGATGCTTACTGTAGTCCCTGATGAGACAGAGGTTTGGGAGTCTATTAAATCTCTGAATGCAGACAGTGCTCCGGGATCAGACGGTTTTACTGGTCAATTCTTTAGGGGATGTTGGTCAATTATTAAAACTGATGTTGTTGCTGCGGTTCAGTCGTTCTATAGAGGTGAGGAACTTCCTAAAGGTTTGTCGTCTAATGTGTTGGTGCTCTTACCCAAGGTTGATAAGCCGACTGGGTTTAAGGATTTGAGGCCTATTAGCCTATCCACCTTTATGAACAAGGTGATCTCTAAAATTTTAACTTTACGACTGGCTTGTGTGTTGCCTAAGTTAATTTCTCCGGAACAGACGGGTTTCATGAGGGGTCGTGGTATTCAGGAAAATATTGCCTTGGCTCATGAGATGGTGCATCGGATCGATCAGAAGGTTGTGGGTGGGAATGTTCTCTTCAAGCTGGATATGTCTAAGGCGTATGATCGACTAGAGTGGGATTTCTTATTTAGAGCTTTAGAAACGTTTGGGTTTGATGCCAACTGCTGCAGCCTGATTTCGAGGTTAGTGCGGGGTAATTGGTATTCTGTTCGTATGGGGGGTGTTTCTCATGGTTACTTTCCCTCAACTCGTGGGGTGAAACAGGGAGATCCGCTCTCTCCATTGTTATTCATTATTGCTCAGGAAATACTGTCCTGGGCATTGTACAGAGTTGTTCAGGAAGAGGTGTTTAGGCCGTTTGAACATGGTAGGGGGAATTTTCCATTGACCCATTTGCTTTATGCAGATGACATGCTTTTGTTTTGTAACGGGCGTCAGAGATCCATTGAGGGTCTTCGTGAGGTTTTGAGTATGTATGAGAGGTCTTCGGGTCAATTGATTAATTTGGAGAAGAGCGGTTTTTATGTGGGTGCTAAAAGGCGACAGTTCTTGATAGAAAATATTCGAAGATGGTCGGGTTGCACGCACCAGCAGTTTCCGCTCAAATATCTGGGGATCCCGTTGTTCAAAGGTAGAGTCAAGAGGGTACACTTTGCGGAGCTAGAAGCAAAGATGATGAAAAGGGTGGATGGTTGGAAAGCACGGCTTCTGTCATTTGGTGGGAAGGTAACTCTCATCAAATCTGTGCTTTCTAGCATTCCTATTTATTCTTTGGGTGTGCTCAAGGTTCCTAAGGTTGTAACTCGTAAGTTGGAAAGCATTATGTCCAACTTCTTATGGAGCAGTGGAGGTGAAAAAAGGGCTCATTGGGTTTCTTGGGATGTGGTTTGTAGACCTATCCAGGAAGGTGGTTTGGGAATTCGGAGGGTGGGGGATATGAATCAGGCTATGTTAGCCAAGTTGGCGTGGGTGGCCACCAGAGGCAATTCCCTATGGTCACAATGGGTCCGTGTCAAGTATAAATGTCAACCTGCAGCCTCTAGTTCGCATGTGTGGCAAGCTGCATCGTCATATTTACATCAGTTGGATGATTGCAGTTGTTGGGTTGTTGGCAGAGGAGATATCAGATTTTGGACTGATAATTGGTGTGGGGTTCGACTTGGGGGCCCGCTTCCTGAAGATCAACTTTTGACAGTGAGAGATGGTATTCAGGTTTTGGAGGACATGCTTCAGTTTATCCCGCAGGATCTACATGCCAATGTTCGTAGGGTGCATATTGATGAGCATAGTGAGGATCGTCCGGTCTTCACTCTTACAAAAATGGGAACTTTTGAGACAGCTGCATGGTGGGATTATATTCGGGTCCGCAGCCCTTTGGTGGAATGGGGTGCTAAGGTTTGGCATCCCAACATCCCTACAAAGGTCAGTGGTTTCTGGTGGAGGGCTATGCACAATGGTCTTCCGGTGGATGCAAAATTGGAGTCTCGGGCTTCAATATCCCATCTCGATGTGTGTGCTGTCCTGGAGGTGGTCATAGGGAGACTCTTAATCATTTACTTCTACAGTCGGCGATTGCGCAGTCTGTTTGGAGGCATTGGGTTAGTCTTTTCCCTTTGACTCATAATTATATTGATTTACATCATTTGTGGACTGTTTGGTGTGGTGGACAGTCAAAGCGCCGACAGGTTGGTTTAGTTCGTATGGGTATTATGCTTTTTACTTGTTGGGAGATTTGGAAAGCAAGGTGTAAATCGATTTTCGAAGGAACTGTTATGAATAGTGCCAAAATTGTGGATGGGGTTAAAGATTCTCTTATTGAGATGTGCTCATTCCTAGTCCCGAAAGGGGCTCCTAGTGGGAATGACCGTGACTTGTTGGAGAGCTTAGGCCTCAAAGTGGCAGAGCATAAGTTTAGGCGGCAGAGGCTGTTGAGATGGGAGCCTTCGCGCTCTCATGTTTTTACTTTGAATACGGATGGTTCCGCGATAAACGGCCAGTGCACGGGTGGTGGTATTATAAGGGATGGTATGAGGGCTTTTGTTTGTGCCTTTTCACACTACTACGGAGATGGAACCAACATGAAGGCGGAGATCTTTGCTTTACGTGATGGCCTGCGCTTATGTCATTCTTGGGGTTTACTTTCTGTTCAGGTAAACTCAGATTCCGTAGTAGCTGTGAATATTTTAAAAGGGCGAAATAATTGTCCGTGGCAATACACGTATGAATTGCGGGAATGTGAAAGTTTGATTGGAGGGTATGAGTTACGTCATGTTCTTCGTCAAGCAAATGGGGTTGCGGATAGATTGGCTTTTGAAGCTCATATTCATAAAACGGTTTGGACATATGGATCGTCAAGGGAGCTTCCACGGAGTGTCTTGGACGCGTTACGTTTTGATGAAAGTGGATACTATGTTGAGCGTCGATAATTATTTGATGTTGTTGGTGTTTGCTGCGGCTTGGTTATGGTGTTTGGTTCTGTGGAATAGTTTCTTGAGTGCAAGGAAGGCATACGGACTCGTTTCGAGGCACACGGGCCCGTGTCTTGGACTTTTGATGGATCATTGGGCTCATTTGAATTTATTAGGATTGTTCTTTGGTTTAATTTTTTCAGGCTTTTATTTTTAGATGGTTTTACCTTTTGAGGAGTTGGTTTATTTTTTGGATTTCGAGGTCCGGCTCCATATCCGGCAATGAGTCGGGTGGTTGTCCCCCTCTTGTACTTATATTTTATAATTAATAAAATCTTCCCAGGTGCCGCCCTGGTTTCTAAAAAAAAAAAAAAAAAAAAAAAAAAAAAGTATAGTACTCTTGATGCCAGCTTATGTGCTAGGCATGTTTCCGCTGTGTATGTATTAAGTTTGGTTTTAAATTTTCTTGTCTAGAACTCGTGTAGTGAGCTAGTATAGTTCCTTACTCTAGAGTATATATATCATGTCAGTTTGTTAAACAGATGTCATTAAGTTTCTTGTTAAGTTTCTTGTTCCTTGTTAGGCACTCCCATCCAGGTTCGAGGTTCTATTAGGGGATCCCGGGACCTGGGGGCGTGTCAGGTTGGTATCAGAGCTACCCTGGTTTAGCTACCTTATTTAGCTACCTTGGTTTGCTCTAAGTCTGGATAGGGTCTATGGCCTAGGTATGGGTGAGTCTTGGGGTGTTATTAATAACGCTGAGTGTTTACCTACAGGTACAATGAGTTCTGAAGGTACAAGTGGTAGTAATCAGCTGAGATCTATAACTCCTCAAGAAGAAATGGTTGATAATGTAGACTGGGATTATCCTAATCGTCTTACAAGGTTCTTGAAGCTGAAACCTCGCAGTTTTGACGGGGAATTTGATGCTAAAAAGGCAGAGGAGTGGATTGAAAGCATTGAGAAGATCTTTACAGCCTTGAGATGTGCAGGTGGTGATAAGGTAACCTTTGCAACCTTTAAACTTAAGAAAGCCGCTGAACATTGGTGGCAAGTGCTGAGTAAAAGCTGGGAACTGGAAGGTGTACCACAGACATGGGAGAATTTTCTTAAAGCTTTTAAGTCACATTTTATTCCAACATTGGTCCAAGATAGAAAGGAGATGGAATTTCTTAATCTGGAGCAGGGAAGTCTGACAGTGGGGCAATACTCAACCAAGTTCACAGAATTGGCGAGGTATTGTGATCACTTAGTTCCAAACGAAGCCAAGAAGGCACAGAGGTTTGTTAAAGGGTTGAGGACTGAGTATAGGAAGCCACTTCTTTCTCTACAGCTCACTAGCTATCATCAAGCAGTGGAGAAGGCTTATACTATTGAAAATGATATTGAAGAACACAAGGTGAAGTTGGGAACAACCATGACTGGTCGTGTATCAGAGAAAGCTCAGGGATCTGGTTCTAAAGGTGGTAAATCTGGCCGCCAAGATCGTCGATTCCGACAGCCAACTGAAAGTAAAGGTAGTGTATCAACTGGTTCGAGGACAACAGTCCAAGGTTCCAGGAGAGTATGTGGCTTTTGTTCGAAAGAAGGCCATTCTGAAGACAAGTGTTGGCTAAAGCATGGAAAGTGTATAGTGTGTGGTGAAGCGGGGCACTTTGCTAGAAATTGTTCTAAAAGTAGAGGAAATCAAGTTGGGGGTACAAGTCAACCAGCCTCAGGTTCCAAGAGAGATAGTGGGGGTCGACCAAAAGTTCAGGGTCGAGTGTTTGCTTTAGATCAGCAGGGTGTAGCTGAGTCTTCTGCGGTCATAGGAGGTATTATATTACTTTCTAGTACGAGAGCGCGAGTCTTGATAGATCCAGGCTCGTCTCATTCTTATGTGGCATCTCATTTTGTGTCGCATTTGCATGTTCTTCCTGATTCTATGCCTTATGTGCTAGAAGTATCTTCCCCTATGGGAGATTGCATGTTTACTTCTGAGGTCTACAAGAAATGTGAGGTTCTTGTGGGTGATCATGCCCTTCTTGCTGACCTAGTCGTGTTACCTATAAGGGACTTTGACGTGATTCTTGGCATGGATTGGCTATATGTACATCATGCATCTGTTGATTGTTATAGAAAAGTAGTAACTTTTTCTATTCCTGGTTTGCCTGATTTTACCTTTGAAGGTGATAGGCCTTTATGTGCTATACATGTTATTTCTGCTTTAAAAGCTAGAAAAATTTTATCTCGTGGTTGTGCCGGGTATCTCGCATGTGTGCTTGATCAGAGTTTATCTGTTCCCAAGATGAAGGATATTCCTGTTGTGTCTGAATTTTCAAATGTATTCTCTTCTGAGTATAGCATGCCACCTGATCGAGAGTTTGAGTTCTGTATTGAGTTATTACCAGGTACAGCACCAATCTCTAAAGCACCTTATAGAATGGCTCCAGCTGAGTTGAGAGAATTAAAAACACAGCTTGAGGAATTGCTTGAAAGGGGTTTCATCAGACCTAGTGTATCACCGTGGGGTGCACCAGTGTTATTTGTCAGAAAGAAAGATGGGACTCTGCGATTGTGTATTGATTACAGAGATCTTAATCAGGTAACTATCAAGAAAAAATATCCGTTACCTCATATTGATGACTTGTTTGATCAGCTTCAGGGTTCAGTAGTGTATTCGAAGCTTGACTTGAGAAGTGGTTATCATCAGTTGAAAATCAGATCTGAGGATATACCAAAGACAGCTTTCCGTACCAGGTATGGGCATTATGAGTTTATTGTTATGCCATTCGGTTTGACAAATGCTCTAGCTGTATTTATGGATTTGATGAACCGTATCTTCAAGCCATATCTTGATTGTTTAGTGGTGGTATTCATTGATGACATTCTTGTGTATTCTAAGTCACGGGCTGAGCATGAACAACATCTCAGAGTGGTATTACAAGTTCTTCGTGAGAAACAATTATTTGCAAAATTCAGCAAATGTGCTTTCTGGTTAGAAGAGGTTTCATTCTTGGGGCATGTTGTGTCTGCTACTGGTATTGCAGTAGATCCTTCCAAAGTTGAAGCAGTTGTGAACTAGAAGAGGCCAACTACAGTGACTGAGATCCGTAGTTTCTTGGGCTTGGCTAGTTATTATCGGAGGTTCATTGAGGGATTCTCCAAGATTGCTACTCCATTGACTAATATGACTCGAAAAGCTATTTCTTTTGAGTGGAATGACAAATGTGAAGCAAGTTTTCAGGAGTTAAAAAGCCGTTTGACTACAGCTCCAGTCTTGGCTTTGCCTAATGGTTCTGAGCATTTCATGGTTTATACTGATGCTTCTAAAGAAGGATTGGGTTGTGTTCTGATGCAAGATGGCAAGGTAATAGCTTATGCTTCTCGAAAATTATCTCCTTATGAAAAGAATTATCCTACTCATGATTTAGAGTTGGCTGCGATTATTTTTGCTTTGCATAAATGGAGGCATTACTTGTATGGAACCAAATTTGAGGTTTTCACTGATCATAAAAGCTTGAAGTACTTGTTTTCTCAAAAAGAGCTTAACATGAGGCAACGTAGATGGATGGAGAAATTGAAGGATCATGATTGTACTATCCTTTATCATCCAGGAAAAGTCAATATTGTGGCAGATGCACTGAGCAGAAAGACTTATATTTCTTGCCTGATGATTCGTGAATGGAAGATGTTCGAAGACTTATGTGATTGGAGTCCTTGTGAATCAAATCATGGAGTTATCTTTGCTAATATAAAGGCTACTTCAGACTTACTCCAACAGATCAAAGAAGCTCAAGTAATTGATTCTGAATTGCAGAAAATTATTAGTGGAATGAATGAAGGAAAGCAACCAGATTTTTCTTTTAATAGTGATGGAATTCTTACCTTCCGAGGTCGAGTTTGTATTCCAGTTGATCTTGAGATTAAGAAGAAAGTTCTTGAAGAGGCTCACAAAGCCAAGTATACTATTCATCCTGGAAGCACTAAAATGTATCAAGACTTGAAGAAACATTTCTGGTGGAACAATATGAAAAGAGAAATTGCTGAGTATGTATCCAAATGTTTGACTTGTCAACAAGTAAAGGTGGAACATCAACATCCAGCAGGTTTGTTGCAACCATTAGAAATTCCAGAATGGAAATGGGAGCATATTACTATGGATTTTGTGACTGGTTTGCCACGTACCAGACGAGGCCATGATGTTGTTTGGGTTATAGTGGACAGGTTGACCAAATCAGCTCACTTCTTGTCTGTTTCCATGGGATATTCATTGTCTCAGTTGGCATCTTTATATGTTCAGGAGATTGTCCGACTGCATGGGGTTCCTGTGAGTATTGTATCTGACAGAGATCCTCGTTTTACTTCTCGATTCTGGCAGGCTCTTCAGGGTGCCATGGGTACTAAATTGAATTTCAGTACTGCTTTTCATCCTCAATCTGATGGGCAATCTGAGAGACTTATACAGATTCTCGAGGATATGTTACGTGCTTGTGTTATTGATTTCAAAGGCAGTTGGGATACTCATCTTCCTTTGGCTGAGTTTGCTTATAATAACAGTTTTCAGTCTAGCATTGAAATGGCTCCATATGAGGCTCTTTATGGCAGAAAATGTCGATCTCCTATATGTTGGGATGAAGTGGGAGAAGCTAGACTCTTGGGTCCTGAAATGGTTCAACAATCAGTTGAGAGTGTGAAACTCATTCGAGATAGATTGCGCACAGCTCAGAGTAGACAAAAGAGTTATGCAGATCATCGTAGAAGGGATCTTGAATTCCAGGTAGGTGACTTTGTATTATTGAAGGTCTCTCCTCGTAGAGGTATAAAGAGATTTGGGAAGAAAGGAAAGTTATCTCCTCGTTATATCGGTCCATTTGAAATTCTTGAAAGAGTTGGTAAGTTGGCTTATAGAGTGGCTTTACCTCCTTCTTTATCGGGTATTCATGATGTGTTCCATGTATCTATGCTTCGCAAGTATATGGCAGATGAATCACATGTTCTTGAGTATGAGGCTATTCCATTTCAGCCTGATTTGTCTTATGAGGAACAACCTGTTGAAATTCTTGACTGGAAAGAGCAAGTATTGCGTACCAAAAGGATTCCTATTGTGAAGGTCCTTTGGAGAAATCATGAAATTGAAGAGGCTACTTGGGAAACCGAGAAAGAGATGCGAGATAAATACCCGAGCCTATTTGAAAATCTTGGTAAGTAAAATTCGTGGGCGAATTTTCTTTAAGGTGGGGAGGATGTAACACCCATCCTATTTCTTGTTAAATACTTGAACTTGCATATTATGTGTTAGTTTTACTTGGGTTAAATTTTTAACTGCTTTAAATAGTTAAGGTGGTTAAATATCTAGTTTTGACTTTTGGGTCATTTGTGAAATTTTGACTTTAGGGGTCTTTTTGTTAAAAGTGAAACTTGAGGGGCCTAAGTGCAATTCTTGGAAAGTTTCAAAGTATATCTTGTTGGGTTTTGCCTGAGAAGGCATTTTACCCAAATCTCTTCTCGTTCTTTCTCTGTTTCAAAGTTAGGGTTAGGTTTTTACCCTATTCTCGACTCCTCGAGTTTAATTATCTCTCCGTTCTTGATTCTGATCCCGGATTAATATTCGTGGCGTTGAATAGAGCGTTCCAGGCCGAACAGAAATAAGTTTTGGTCAACTTGAATTTTGACTAGGTAAGTTATTAGCTCCTCCTTGCTTGTAATAACATGCATAAATGTTATTCTCGATACTTGTGAACGTTAATATTGTGTTTGGGATGATTTTTGTGGTACTTGTAAATTTGGGACAAAGGGAGTAATAACTTCTCTGTATAAATGATGAAAGAACTTGGGAAAATATAGTTTGGAAATGTTGTGCCTTTTCTGGGTATGTTAAAATGTTAGTGAAAAGTTACTCCTACGTTTGGGACGGAAAATATTTCAACCTGGGAAAGAAATAAGAATTTCGCATTTTAGTACATTGTGCGACCGCACAAAAATCCTTGGGCGACCGCACATCTTTCTGAAAGGTTGTTCAAAGAAATTAACCTGCTTGTGTGCGACCGCACAGTCCAGTGTGGGCGACCGCACAGTTATCTGAAAAACAAAAATGTTGTTTAAAGTTTGTATAAGTTGGAAGTAACCCTAGTTGAGGTATATAACCTTAATATAAGATGTCCTAGCAAGGGTTGTGATACTTTAGGGGCATCAGACTTGGTCTTAAACATGTATACTCATTGAATTAAAATGAGAACTTAAGTATAAGAGTAGTAACTCTTCTTTATGTCTTGAAAGTGCTATGAATAAGCACTAATGTGTTATACTTATTGTGAATCCAATGATTGTGCACCTTAGGGGCATTAGCATAAGGTCTTAGACTTGAATATCCTAAGAATAGGATTGGGATTTTGTAAGAGTAAATGTATAACTCTTATACATGCTTGAATGTCCAAAGATTGGAATTATAACTTGAAGTATAAGACATTTAAAATCTTGTACATGACTTGAACATCCATAGAAATGGATGAGGACTTGAATATAAGATAATAAAATCTTGTACTTGACTTGACACCAATACATATGTATGGTAGTGAACTTGAAAATGCTATGAACAAGCACTAACGTGTATGAGACATGTTCTTGTTGTGTATGTGCAAACATTGCATATAGTTGCTTGATAACAATGTGACTTCTTGACTACTTGAAGCATGTTCCTTGTTGAGCTAGTCCACTACTTTTGGATTGGTTCTTCTCCCGTAGTTCATGTAAATATCTACTTGTACATTCTTGTGTGAGTCCAGCTGGTTCTCCTTGCTTGTTCGAAAATGTATAGGTTCACGCTTGTCGCGAGAGCTGGGGTTTAAGTGACAATCGGGTCCCTATGTATTTTCGCCTGACCCCTTACTACCGGCTATAGTAAGGGCATAGCTTCCTTAGTTGGAGCAATAAGCCTAACTTAAGTGAATGCTAAACTCCTGTCTTGAACACCTCGTGAATAATCATGAGTACTGATATTGGGAATGACACTGGTTACCGGGTCTTCTGATACATACTGAATAATCAGTTCTTGTTATTGATCGTGATTGTCAAAGTAATACAAGCTACGACAACAATGGTATTCTTGGGAGGAATAAGGAAGGAAGCAATATCCTTATAACTTGCTTGATTAGCTTTATGTGCTACTTGATGAGTGGATTATCCTCTCATATACTTGTTACTTGATGATACTTAATATATGATTACTTGAGTATCTACTTGAATTGCATGATAACATGTCATGTAGTTGCATCTAATAGCTTACTGAGATTTATCTCACCCTTTATTTGTTTCCCCCCCCAGGAAAGGAAGGATAGTGCGCAGTGAGGCTCGACATAGTTGGGAGCTTACTTCGCAGGTCGTGATTATTTTGGGGATTGTGTCCTTTTACACTTGGTGAGGACGATGTATTGGGTTGTATAACTCCTTATTTTGGGGTCGACAGTCTTGTTCAGTTCTTGTTGTCACTAGACATCTTGTATAGTACTCTTGATGACTTATTTGAAAGGGTTAGATTTTCAATAGGGTTTCATCAGAGTTCGGCCGTCGGCCATATCTCCAGCACCGGACATTGTTTGAAAGATCCCAACGGTGAGAAGTAGTGATTAGGTGTTTTGAACTCCATACAGAATTTTGAAGACGATCCAACGGTTCAATCATCGGGAATCTTCATTTTTCTGGACTGTCTTGGATTTTAGAATTTTATTCGGCCGCCGGCCATATCTCCGGCGTCAGAAATTATTTTAACAATCCCAACGGTGAAAACGTGAGTATTCGTGATTCTCATGTGCTATAAAATTTGAAGACGATCCAACGGTTAAATCATCGGGAATCGCGTTTTTACAGTCCGAATTCTGGAGGTGCAGTTTTTTGTTTTTGATTCGGATTTTGGCCTTTTGGCCGGAATTTTTCGACGGTTGTTGGCTCGTGGTTGTCGCCTAGAACTCCTCTAGGTTCAGCCATGGCTAAGGAGGGCGCTGGTACTGGTTTGTTTGGTGGGGGAGGCATCAATGGCGTTTCTAGGTTTTGAATTCCAAAAACCCTAATTTGTATGGTGGAGGTTCTAATGTTGTTGGGGATGGTGCAAACTCGGGTGTAATTATTGGGGCTATTGCTCAAGGGACCAAGGATGCCATCTCTCAAGGTTTGATTGCCAACAACGCAGGAAAGTCAGCAATAGCGGCTGCAGAGGCCAATCTGGTTAAGAGTGAGGGTAGGTCATGCACCTAGGGCTCCTATTTCGTACTCGGCTGCATTGAGTGGGGATAAGGGTGTTGAAGGTACGTTTGTCAACCCATTTGAGGGATTTCAGGCTCCTCCTCGCCGTGGATCTTTTATTGATGGGGAACCAATGTTGATGTTGACTGAACGGGAGATTCAAGCGGCTGCGGACTGTTTGAAATTTATGGTCGTATTAAAATTCACTACTGGAAGCCTCAATTGAAGGTAATTCACGATCACATAACTCAACACTGGGGGCTAAAGGGGGTTTTTAATGTGGGTTTACTTGACCTACGCCATGTTTCAGTGTATCTCTCTACACAAGAGGACCTAACTTTGGCTTTAGCTCGGGAATCCAATGTTATTATGAATCTATGTTTCGATGTTTTCGGTGGACACCGGATTTTGATTATGGTTGTGACAATCCTCGTATTTCTGTATGGGTACGCTTGCCTAACCTGCCTTTACATTATTATGCTTTTATGGCTAACATTGGAAATACGTTGGGTACATTTTTTACGGGCTGATGATAGGTCTGCTGGTTTCACTCATCATGGTTTTGCTCATTTTTGTGTGGAAATGGATGTTTCACAGCATAAGCCTAGTAGGATTTATCTTGGGTCTTCTCGAGAAAATGGTTTTTTGGCAGGACATTGAGTATGAGGGGAATGTGCTCTACTGTTCTAAGTGTGGAATGTTGGGACATGATGAATACTCGTGTCGGCGTAATGCTAGGCGAAATGGGTCGAAACACTGGGTATCAGAAACCTCCGGTCCAAATTCAACAGCAGAGCAACCCCCATCGCAGCAACAACAGCAGAAACCAACCCACCAGCAGGTACCACCCAGGGATCCGGCACAGAGACAGGGTAAAGCCAACTCTGAGTGGCAGGTTGTGGGTGGGAAAGGAAATCGGGAAAGCAACTGAGGCCGAGAAGGGTAAAGCGGTGGATGCAAATGCAGGTACTAGTAAGCAGGGACAGACAAAGGGATCGGTTTTTTCTAGGTTGGAGTATGGGGCAGTACAAATTTTGGGTAATCATGATGTTTGGATGAATAAGGTGGATGACAAGGGTACTGGTAAGGAAGATGGGAGATTACAGCTCCCAAGTCAGGTGGTTAAAACCAGTTCTGCGATATTGGTGAGGAGATTTCTCCAGAACAGGATAAAGTAGAAGAGAAGAGCTTGAAAGGGTTCAGCACCAGCAGCAGCAGCAGCAACAACCAAAAGTTAATGAAAACTCTTTGCGCGGTTTAGATGGTTTGGAGGATGAGGAGGTGATGAGAGATTGAGATCAAGGATACAGAGGAGGATGGGGCAGCAGTAAAGGAGTCCAATATGAATGCTTTTGCGGTGCTTCAGGATTTAGATGGTGAGGAGGATGTTGATTAAGGGAAAAAGGAACAGCTACCACCTTGCATGGTGAACACAGTGGTGGTCATGTCAGAGCTTAGTACGGAAGTCTCTTCGACTAATGCGTCGATTGATCATGTTTCTGAGACACAGGTGCCGGTGGTAGTAGCTGAGGATACTAATCAGGGACAGGGACAGAAAGGCATGGATACAGATATAGGGACTATTCAGGGATCTGAGGACTCAGAATTTTCTTGAGGGTGATACTGAGGTCGAGACAACTACTGAGACAATTCTCACAGGGGACACTACGGCGAAACAAGATCCTTCTTTTAAGACGTTTCCAGTGGTAAGAAGTCGAGACGTAGGAAGAAAAAGGGTAATAAGCCGTTGCTGATGGGTTCGCCTCCACAGACACGAAGCAAGACTGTTGGGGTAACCTCTATCTCTAATAGTTTTTAATGTCGTTCATCATATGGAATGCTAGAGGCGTCGGTAATGTTAAGACTATGGATGCGTTGAAAGTTTTAGTGCAGCAGCATAAACCTTGGTGTTTAGCAATTCTG
The DNA here is from genome assembly GCA_026119855.1 of Campanula takesimana. Classification (NCBI taxonomy): domain Eukaryota; kingdom Viridiplantae; phylum Streptophyta; class Magnoliopsida; order Asterales; family Campanulaceae; genus Campanula; species Campanula takesimana. Next base: position 874,023 of record JAOWBW010000478.1, on the reverse strand, counting down.
GAGCCTAAAATCTATGGTATTAGGCTCCCGAATATCGCTAAACAACTTGGTGTTCCTCATTTCATGCATGGAGATCCTGTTAATAAGCATATTTGGGTGTTATGGAAAAATGGTATTGATATGGATGTTGCTCTAGTCTCTAAGCAACATAATCTCTGTTCGGGTTACGGTTTTTGGTGAACAGTATGGGTTATTTTCGTTTGTTTATGCCAGTTGTGATCGGTTGGAGAGACAATCTTTATGGGGAGAGCTCGTTAATTTATCTTCGCAGTCTGATGATCGTGGTTGATTGGTGGTGATTTCAACATCATTGCAGCGCCGGCGGAGAAACTGGGAGGTAATGGGTGGGATTTTCCTAGTATTGATGACTTCTGCAATTTCATGGTTACTGCGGTGTTTCGGATGTGGGTTATGAAGGGAGTATCTATACCTGGTGTAATGGGCATCCTGGAATCGTCGGATTTGGGAGAGATTGGATAGGGTGGTGGTGAAAGGGGTCTTTCGCTGCTAAACACGGCAGTATCACTGTTGTTCATCGAACCGCGGGATGTATCTGATCACTCTCCGCTGCAGATTAATATCGCTGCTATCACCAAACCGAAGTGCCCCTTTAAGTTTTATAAAATGTGGTTGGAGCATCCAAGATTTGATGACTTTGTACGGGAGGTGTGGAGTAGAGGTTGCTGGGGAACACCGTTGTTCAGACTGCACCGGAAGCTTCATGTGTTTGCGCGGAGAACTCAGAAAGTGGAATGGGAGGTTTTCGGTAATATTTACCGTAAGATCGATCAGTTGCAGGATGATCTTACCCGTTTGGACTTCTCGCTGCAGCAAAATTGGGATGATTTAGTTGCTGCAGAACCGAGGCAGAAAAATGAGGAACTAGTTCAGGTTCGCAGATGGGAGGTGGACATGAAACAGCAGCAGTCACGGCAATTATGGGTTCAGGACGGAGACAGAAACTCGGCCTTTTTTCACGCTTCCATCAAAGAGCGGAGAAGGCAGAATTCTTGAAGCTGCAGCTGCCGGATGGTTCTTGGTGTGATAATGAGAACTTATTGGGAGAGCTTGGAGCTACACATTTTGAGGAGATTTTTTCTTCTGGTCCTCATGAGGTTGATGACAGGTTATTCCAGGGTATTGTGGCAGGAGTAACAACTGCAATAATGCGATGCTTACTGTAGTCCCTGATGAGACAGAGGTTTGGGAGTCTATTAAATCTATGAATGCAGACAGTGCTCCGGGATCAGACGGTTTTACTGGTCAATTCTTTAGGGGATGTTGGTCAATTATTAAAACTGATGTTGTTGCTGCGGTTCAGTCGTTCTATAGAGGTGAGGAACTTCCTAAAGGTTTGTCGTCTAATGTGTTGGTGCTCTTACCCAAGGTGATAAGCCGACTGGGTTTAAGGATTGAGGCCTATTAGCCTATCCACCTTTATGAACAAGGTGATCCTAAAATTTTACTTTACGACTGGCTGTGTGTTGCCTAAGTTAATTTCTCCGGAACAGACGGGTTTCATGAGGGGTGTGTGTATTCAGGAAAAATATTGCCTTGGCTCATGAGATGGTGCATCGGATCGATCAGAAGGTTGTGGGTGGGAATGTTCTCTTCAAGCTGGATATGTCTAAGGCGTATGATCGACTAGAGTGGGATTTCTTATTTAGAGCTTTAGAAACGTTTGGTTTGATGCAACTGTGCAGCTTGATTTCGAGGTTAGTGCGGGGTAATTGGTATTCTGTTCGTATGGGGGGTGTTTCTCATGGTTACTTTCCCTCAACTCGTGGGGTGAAACAGGGAGATCCGCTCTCTCCATTGTTATTCATTATTGCTCAGGAAATACTGTCCCGGGCATTGTACAGAGCTGTTCAGGAAGAGGTGTTTAGGCCGTTTGAACATGGTAGGGGGGAATTTTCCATGACCCATTGCTTTATGCGGATGACATGCTTTTGATTTGTAACGGGCGTCAGAGATCCATGAGGGTCTTCGTGAGGTTTTGAGTATGTATGAGAGGTCTTCGGGTCAATTGATTAATTTGGAGAAGAGCGGTTTTTATGTGGTGGGTGCTAAAAGGCGACAGTTCTTGATAGAAAATATTCGAAGATGGTCGGGTTGCACGCACCAGCAGTTTCCGCTCAAATATCTGGGGATCCCGTTGTTCAAAGGTAGAGTCAAGAGGGTACACTTTGCGGAGCTAGAAGCCAAAGATGATGAAAAGGGTGGATGGTTGGAAAGCACGGGCTTCTGTCATTTGGTGGGAAGGTAACTCTCATCAAATCTGTGCTTTCTAGCATTCCTATTTATTCTTTGGGTGTGCTCAAGGTTCCTAAGGTTGTAACTGTAAGTTGGAAAGCATTATGTCCAACTTCTTATGGAGCAGTGGAGGTGAAAAAAAGGGCTCATTGGGTTTCTTGGGATGTGGTTTGTAGACCTATCCAGGAAGGTGGTTTGGGAATTCGGAGGGTGGGGGATATGAATCAGGCTATGTTAGCCAAGTTGGCGTGGGGGCCACCAGAGGCAATTCCCTATGGTCACAATGGGTCCGTGTCAAGTATAAATGTCAACCTGCAGCCTCTAGTTCGCATGTGTGGCAAGCTGCATCGTCATTTTACATCAGTTGGATGATTGCAGTCGTTTGGGTTGTTGGCAGAGGAGATATCAGATTTTGGATGATAATTGGTGTGGGGTTCGACTTGGGGGCCCGCTTCCTGAAGATCAACTTTTGACAGTGAGAGATGGTATTCAGGTTTTGGAGGACATGCTTCAGTTTATCCCGCAGGATCTACATGCCAATGTTCGTAGGGTGCATATTGATGAGCATAGTGAGGATCGTCCGGTCTTCACTCTTACAAAAATGGGAACTTTTGAGACAGCTGCATGGTGGGATTATATTCGGGTCCGCAGCCCTTTGGTGGAATGGGGTGCTAAGGTTTGGCATCCCAACATCCTACA
>JAOWBW010000478.1:815081-870971 GCA_026119855.1 Campanula takesimana | reverse complement strand
AGGATTCATGTTAGCCGACCCCAAATTATTTTGGGGACTAAGGCTTTGTTGTTGTTGTTGTTGTGGTTAAAGTGAAAGTTGGGCCAAAGTACACTGGTAGAAAATGAAATTAAACCTTTTTCTTTTTTGGTAATGCCTTTTTCTCAATGGTTCTGAGATCAATATGGGCCATTTGGTTCTCTAAGCAGATCAATAGGTTGACCACTAATGTCCATATGAAAGAAGGAAAGATGATACTATTACAAATTGTTATGTGTTTAGTATGTCCGCAAGCCATATGGGATCTAACATAGATGGAAGTGTATGTTTGGTCTCTTGATCTGTCGAAAGTCTTCAATGGCAAGCTTGTATTTGGGTGAAGGATCATATGGCTTAATTTTGGAGAATGTTAGTCTTATGTTGGAGTAGACATGTGCTAGGATCTGACTGAGATGAAATTAATGCAAAGGGGAAATCATGAGTTTACTATAAAATGTATAGGCTTTGGAAGTTCACCCCAATCTAGGTGGCAAGCATGTGACTGGTGAGTGGACGACATGACATGATGTGATATCTAACCCATCACATGCAATCGCCACCTAGACCGGGATACAGAATTCGGATAATTTTTGACTCTATAATTGCTTATTTAAAACTATTTAAAACTAGGATTACATCATATATCATCTTGCCCAGTGTTCGCTGTTGTATTTTTAATACTACTCCCTCCATCCCTGAATAAATGCCACAGTTGACATGTCAACAATGTTAGCTTTTTGATATGTTTCCTAAATTGACCAAAGATACATGCTGAATTCACTGTAGTCTGTTGCTTAATATATTTAGTGTGCTTAGGTACCTTTTTTTTTTTTTTTTTTTTTTTCAGAAAGGATAATTTAGGGAGACCACCATACTTCATATCCTATTTTCAGAAATGCGACATTTATTTTGGGACAAAACTGAAATGGAAAGTGTGACATTTATTCTGAAACAGAGGGGAGTAATGAACTTCTTCAAGGCTTCCGTTCTTTGGCTCTTTTTTTTTTTTTTTTTTCTTTTTTTTTTCTGAGAGTGGGAATCAAGTCTTAGCACCAAATGCGGTAACCCTATCAAGGCCTGTTTTTCCCCTTTCAAGTCAAATTTTCATCCATGGCATCATTTCATGGCTTTTATTTGGGCATTGGTTGCTAAACCTCGTCTTTATGGCATATTGAAATTATTCAAGGGGAAAGTTACCTCTTGCCAGCCTAGTTTATTAATTCATAGTTTTTATTGTGTAGAAATTTGTTATGTAAGTTAGAGTGAAGACTAGATATGGAAGACATGCAAGCTACGCATTTGTGAGATGTAGATCCGGAGGATTACACATTCAAATTCAATTTGCATTGAAAGTCTAATTTAGTGAAGCTGAATATGTAATGATATTTGTTGCTATATCTTATTTCATTTGAACTCTAGTTTAGTATAAATGAATTAGTTTGAGCATCTATCTTATTTTAATTTGGTCCCATTAACCAGATTGTTAGTATTTAAGTTGTCAAGCCTTTCTGCCTCAGGCGTTTGGCATGGCTGTTTATCTTGTAGAAACGGCCATTAGTTCTTTCTACTTCATTGGCACAAAACAAGGAATCATAGATGCATTAAACATTGACAACAGCACAACAGAGTGAAACGGCCATTTGTTCTTTCTATCTTATTTTAATTTGGTCCCATTAATCATAGATGAACCATATAGATAGTCTGAAAGAATTCAAGTTTCAATTTCTGTTTGCTGTTTTAGTTCAGCTAAGATAGCTAAAGAGATCTGAAAATCTCAATCCGCGGTTGGGGGTGGGGGGGGTGGGGGGTGGGGTGGAATACTATTGGATCTATGTGTGTAGGCAAACCGAACAACAGAGTGAGAAGTTAAACTTCCTTTAAGTCACTGAACTGTAGAAAAATAAAAACAAACCAATCCAGAACCTATCTCCGTAGCATGTCCTGCAGATTTTGTTATTTTGAAAAAAAAAAAAAAAAAACACAACAACAGTGGCTTGTTTCTTTATGCTTCTTAAGGTGGAATCTGATCCTTCCTTTTCATTAAGGGTTTTCTTTTAACTGTAGTCAAGAGTACATGGAGTTGTCTACCCTTTTTCTGTTGCCCGGCTCTTCTTGTTCATACTATTTGTAATGCTGCTGAAGAATATAAAGATTCCAGGATGAACTATTTATGTTAATTCTTATTCTAGTCTCATACTATGCCAGACTTTTCTCCTGTGGTACAAGCAAAGATGGTGAATCCCACCTGGTTGAGTGGAAAGAAAATGAAGGAACCATTAAAAGGAAATACTCTGGTCTTGGGAAACACTCAGCCAGTATTGTGCAGTTTGATACCGCAAGGAATTGTTACTTAGCTGCTGGGGATGAATTTCAGATAAAATTTTGGGACATGAACAAAAACGGCCTATTGGCAGTTACTGATGCTGATGGTGGACTGCCTGTTAGTCTTATTATCCTTTCCACTCTACGCAAGCAAACTTATACTCCCTCCCTTCCAAAATGAATGGTCCATTTTTATTTTTTTTTTCAAATTTTCTCTTAATCAAGAGCAAATTTGAATTTTTTTCGGACATTTTTGGGACGGAGGTAGTACTGTATAATGGAGATCATTGGATTGATTTTCCTGCTTTATTGCAGCCAAGCCCTAGACTGAGATTTAACAAGGAAGGGTCATTGCTGGCTGTGAGCACAAGTGACAATGGAATCAAGATTTTAGCGAATGCTGATGGGCAACGCATGCTGAGTATACTAGAGAGCAGAGTGCTTAAGGGGTCACGGCCTGATTCTAATGAAATCAAAGTAAAATTATTATCTTTAGGGAAAACTCCGTTTTAGTCAATTGTACTTTGAGGTCTGCTTAACATTTATCATCAAACTTACCCTTTTTTTTTTTTTTTTTAACCATCGTACCACAAAAAATGGTGTCATTTTGGACCCAAAACTTAACATTGTTATCTTTGTGAACTGAAAAATTATAAAAACAAACACCCGTTACAATTTAAGGAATCAAATAACGAAATTTTGCCCAATTTAGCGGCAGTAGGGTGGTGAAGGTGACTGTTGAAGTGGGGTGATGATGGTGGAGGTGGTGAGTCAGAGTAGCAGTGGCGGTTGTGGGTGGTGGAAGTGGTGGTGGGATTGTGATGGTGGTGGTAGTAGTGTTACAAATTGTAACTGAGTCACTACAATTTGGCCAAATTACGTAACAGGTGTTAGTTTTTGTTTTGTTTTTTTCTTTTTCTTTTTTTTAAGAAAAAAAAATTATGTTAATAAAGAATAATGCCGCTAAGTTTTGGGTCTAGAATGACACCATTGACTGTTGTATGATGGTGAACTTAAAAAAGTATAGTTTGGTGGTAAAAGTGAAATACGCCTCAAAGTACAATGACCAAAACGAATTTCCCGTTATCTTTATTGAGTTGTAGGTTTGTTTATTATGCTAGCATTGTATCCGTTGATAGTCGTCTTTCGTCTTTGCTAAATCCTCTGCAGCCTTCAGTTGTTGGTGCATTAGGCTCTATTTGTAAAGTGGAGCAGCGACAAATATCCTTTGGCACTGACGTAAGTCATGCTCATTCACCTTCATTAATCACGCAATCAAGTGTAGAATTAAATTGCAGGCTTTGTTATTGCAGGCTACTGTAGAAAACAGCAAGGTAGCTGATATTAAGCCAATAATTTTAGATAGTGTATACACGAGTATAATCTGGAAACCACCTGATATAGTTGACTCAGTTCATCTTAAAGCGTTAAGGTTACCAGATCATATGACAGCTAGCAAGGTATGTTTCAGAACTTGTCCTTGATATGGTTCGTTGTCAATTTTAGCTCCTTTAGCTTATATTGTTTTTTGTCTACTTTATAATAAGTATGATGATGTTATCACTCCGTCCCATAATAAGTGTCTCTTTTTTCTTTTTGGTACGTCCCAAAATATATGTTGCATTTCTAAATAAGGAAAACTCATAGTGCAATAAAGCACACTCCTGAAAAAGTTTGACAAGTCAACTGCGACAAGTATTACCGGTGGAGGGAGTATTATTATTTAAGGTAGGAGATTAAATACTATGATGCTCGGACTCGGGTATGAGTGTCTCACCCGGGTACGGATCCGAGGGTCGGATCCTACAAAATTTTAAAATTTTACACTAAATGTAGTGCAAAATAGCCACACCCATACCAACACTCGCAACCACACCCACATCGGATACAAGTGTCTAACATGGATGCTTTGGAAAAATTGAAGGGTCTGCGCATCACATGTTACATATTTGATCTTTCATGGATGCCTTCTACACGATGTGTGATCAATAATTAGTCATCTACTTACTTAGCTGTGTCCAGAGACATGTTGTCACTAGAAACATAAATCTTTATCATCCTTATTCCACTATGCAATAGCGAAGCCACATTATGGGGAAGGGGGTCACTTGACCCCCCTTAATTTTTGAAATTATCAATTCAGTACCTTAGAATTTTTTAAAAGCGCCTAAAAGTTACTTTTTGGCAATTTTGACCTCCTTGATTTTGGCAATCTTTATCATGTTTGATGCTGAAGTTCTGTGTTTATGGCCATCTTTATCTAGCTTCAATTATTTAATATAGAGTATGAACCTCAGGTTATGCGACTCATCTACACAAATTCTGGCTTAGCTTTGGTGGCACTTGCATCAAATGCTGTTCATAAGCTATGGAAATGGCAACATAATGAGCACAATCCATCTGGAAAGGTTTGTAAAAATGTGAATTATCATTTTCTGTCGACTTTATTCTTCTCATTTTTCTTTAACTTGTTGTTTCTGACGCTTTCTTGGACATATGCAGTCTTCTGCATCAATTGTCCCAGTTTTATGGCGGCCCACAAATGGTGCTCTCATGTCTAATGACATAAGTGAAACCAAACCGGCTGAAGAATCAGCAGCATGCATTGCTTTGTCTAAAAACGGTTGTTATCTCTTGTCTGCTTCAGGTGGAAAGGTTTCCTTGTTTAACATGGTGTCTTTCAAGGTGTGTTCTTATTCTTATGTATTACCCTCTCTGTCCCATAATAATTGTCGCATTTGACTTGTCAACAATGTTTATGACATGTGCTTTACTTGTTTGTACACTTCTGTACAATGGTAAAATTGCACTACTACTATTTCCTTATCTAGAAATGCTGCATTTATATTGGGACGGACTAAAAAGGAAAATGCGGCATTTATTATGGGACAGAGGGAGTACTAACCATCATGAATGTTAATGGCATGACTCAAAAAACTATGATTACCTGTTTAACTCTATTCAGGTCGTGACCAGCTTCATGCCTCCACCTCCTGCAGCCACCTTTTTGGCATTCCATCCTCAAGACAACAATATTATTGCCATTGGAATGGAGGATTCTACTATTCAGATATACAATGCTAGGATTGGAGAGGTGAAGTATCCTTATTCATGTATCAAGGGTCTATGTCGTAAAGACTTGTTTCAGGGATAAATATGAGATTTTTAACTTCTTTTGTCATTCTCTTTTTCTTATACTCCCTCTGTCCCGGAATGATGTTCCCATTTTTTTTGTTGTTTGTTTGAATGATATTTAAGCAATAATTATAGGTCAATTTAATTACCCCAATGAAAATCTGAAATTTGTTATTGATTCCCCATTGTCAATACTAGTATTAATAACGATTTTTAATTTTCATTAGGATAATTAAATTAATCTATAACTATTGATCAAAGATCACTCAAACAAACAACAAGAAAGTGGGAACATCTTTCCTGGACGGAGGGAGTATATATCAAAGTAAACCGCTGTCATAGTGACACTATAGATGATCAACCTCCTATTTCCTTGCTTTATCGTATATGTTGCTTGTGGGCCTGATCTTGTTATTCATACTCCCTCTGTTCTCGAATAAATGTCATATTTTCCATTTTCGTTTGTCCCAAAATAAATGTCGTCTTACTAAAAATAGGGTATGAAGTTTGGTGATCTTCCTATACCCCATTGTAATAGGCACAAGCATTGCAATGCATAGGATGTGTCATTCTACCTCTATGAATAGATTGGGACAATCAAGGAAACATAACTAAAAGCTTAAAAACATTGACTTGTCAACTATGACATTTATTCTGGGACAGAGGGAGTATATCAGTACGGAGTTGACACTTTTGGTGTTTCACAAGACTGCCATTAGTTTAAACGCCACATTCAGTTAATTGGAATGAAAGGGTTAAGGCGAATGAAATTCTTTTTATCGAAATCTGGTTTTAGTTTATAATTTTCTGCTCTATTCAAGGCAAAATGTGTTGATTCCTCTGTGCAAATTCTTTGCTGCATCTCTTCAGAAATCTTCTGAACTGGTTTCCTCCATTCTCATTGTTATTTTCTCTTCTTACACCTTTTTTCGTGTTTTCTTTTATAATTTTTTTAGGTCATAGCCAAACTCAAGGGTCATCAGAAACAGATAACAGGGCTGGCATTTTCCCAGACTTTAAATGTATTAGTATCATCTGCAGCTGATGCCCAGGCATGTACCAATGATTGTTTTTTCTATCTCTTTTTGATATCCTTCGTACATATGACCTTGGGCACGGAGATGTGGTCGTAATTTCTGAAAGGTTTTCCTTTTGTTTCTGGATTGCAGCTATGTGTTTGGAGTATTGACAGGTGGAAGAAAAGCAAAGCAAGACCAATTCAAGCACCACCCGGTTCCTTGGTGGGAGAAACTAAAGTTCAATTTCATAATGACCAGTTGCATTTACTCGTAGTTCATGAGAGGAGCATTGCAATTTATGATAGGCAGCTGATATGCATTAAATTGGTAAATTATCTATCTCATACTTGATATCATAATTCATGAATAATTACTGTATATCTTTATTTAATGGGCATTATTAGTTGGTTATCAAAAGTCAAACTTAAGCCTGGTTACATGGTCTCAACCATCTCGATCAATTCATCGAGACCCACAATTTTTAGGCTGATATTATGATTCATGAATTCTTATATCATCAATTTTCTTCGATAATTTTCTGAACCATGAGTTGTATACTAAAATTTTGTGTGTGTTGACTTCGTATCTGATTTTTTTTTTTTTTGTTACCCCTTTCTGCTAAATGAATTTTTATTGTTGAACAAATCAACCATTTGCAGTGGTCTCCCAGAGACTCACTTTCTGCTGCCATTTCTAGCGCCATATACTCATGTGATGGCTTGCTGTTGATTACTGGGTTTATTGATGGTGCTGTTGGAGTTTTTGATGCTGACAGTTTGAGTCTTCGATGTCGGGTAGCACCGTCCGCTTATATATCTTCATCAATCCCGAGGTATGTACATGGGTTTTTCCGATATTATCCTTGCTTGCATTTACTATTATTTTGATCGGAAATAAGTTCTTAAACATGATGGGTTCTATGAGGCGGACTGGATTCCTTTGACCTGAGTTCCTACCTCTATTTTAGGATCCTTTGACTAGGCATGTCCATGTTCTTGAGACCATTTGCTAATATAGGTTCGTTTGACTAGGAATGAGCACATTCTTGCGAGATCATCTGCTAATTTTCTTGGGGGTTGGGCTTTCATTTCGTCAAAGTTGTACGGTTGACCTCTGTTGTATATCAGTGAATTATACTCCCTTTCCCGAAAAGTTTGTCCCATTTTGACTTTTATGGTCAACATAAATGAACTTTGACCAAACGTTAGTGTCAAAATCAAACAAACTTTCCGGGACAGAGAGAGTAGTATTGATATTGTTTTGCACATTAGAAAATATACAATTTTGCAATTTGAAAGCTCATGAGCTGTAAATAGTTTCCCAGCATTCTGCTGTCATCTTTCTTTGTTACTCGGGCTAAAAAGAATATCAAACTAGGTACCTGTAACATAAACTGCATAGTTACTGAATCTCAGTAAGACTGTTTTGACCTTTATTTGAGGGTTTAAAAGTGAAAAGCCTTGTTGATAGTGAAACCCTTTGAACAGTCTCTCTTCCTCTCTATCTCTCCACTGACTTAGAAGCTTGTCTATCAGACTTAGTAGTTTGACTATCAGACTTCGTAAATCAGTCTCTTTTAGTACAATTCTGTAATGTTTGTTCACAAAATTGAGAATGTCTTGAATTTTGCAGTGGGAATAGCGTTGCCTATCCATATCCACTGGTGGTTGCAGCTCATCCATCCGATCCAAACCAGTTTGCTCTTGGGATGAGCGATGGTTCTGTATACGTGATCGCATCTGATGGGGACCCAAAGTGGGGCCCCTCAGATTATAAAAAGAATGTCGCTTTACTATCCATTCCTTCAAATATAGCAGTGAAAAATGAACCATCTGAAACTCTTTCTAGGTGAAGTTGGACCAGAGGCATTGTACATTTACAAATCTATTCTTTTTTGTTCTTTTTATAGATAAAATCGCGAGATCATTGTACATTACAGTTTCAAATAGAAATAATGAGAAATTTGTATCTTTTTTTCACTTATTTGTTGGCCATTTCTCCATCTCTATAGCTTTCTATTGTTGTCCCCAGGCTTGAAGATATGGTTCAGTGTTTTCAAACAGGTTTTTAAGCAAATTATAATGTCCGGCTCGTCTGATCTCTTTCCCTATCTTACGGACTACTCCGTCCCATTCTAAATGTCATATTTTCCTTTTTGGTTCATTCCACGATAAATTTTTCAAATAAGAATATAGTCTATTGCAAATTTACCATTGCACAAATAATGTCACACTTTAAAAGCGTTAGACAAGTTATATGCGAAATATGGTATGGAACATATGAAGTAATTAAAACGTTATTATTGTTATAGGCGCAGTACATCGTCATCACTGTGACATGAATGTTTAACTACTCGAGCCCGGATGCTTTGTGGGACTTTTAAATACCACTGCTACTTCATCTATGTTTTCGATGTGAGATATTACAATATTAAAACACTCACAGATTTCAGAAAGGTGTGGGCTTTGATTGTGATATATAAGTTTTCAATATACTACCATGGCTAAACTAAAGCCAACAAGCAAAATGAACGTGTTTTATAAGTTTTTCTCTCTTTCTCTCTTCTGCCACCATCGATTCTTATACTGAGGTATTCCTTAATTTCGCTATGTAAAAAAAATGTTGGGTTAAATTCACTTGAGATGTTATTTCTTGATTATTGTGTGATTTAGGACTGTTTGATGAAATGTGTGTTTAGGGTTCTTGAATGATATATTTGTTGTTCTTTGCGGGGTTTGATATTTAGGCGATTACCTGGAGCCCTAATGTTCCTGTTTATTGGAGAATCATGCTTTATGCCATATCAAGCGAGAGTATGTTTATCTGTATTTAGCTTATTGATTTTGAGAGTTTTTTCTTATTTAGGATTTATGTGAATTTTGTGTTATTGTTGTTCGTTTTATGTAGTAACTAGTGAGTAACCCGTCGAGATTCGACGGGAGTATAGTGATGCTTAGAAAAAAAATATAATTGAAGTTATATGATTAAAAATATAAGATTATGAAAGATAACAACCTGATTATGGATAGGGAAAGGGGATAAGGACATTAGTCTTGGTCTCATTCCGGACATCCAGCTGTTGAAGCCGAAAGTAGAATTTACCTGCAAGCCGACTTTCGGACCAAGGTAGGAAATGACATCCAGGCTCGAGCACAACATTAAACTTCCAAAAGTTTGCTTAATAGCAACAGTGGATTCATCTACTTGCACACAATATTAAAAAAAAATGATCTACATGGAAATAATTTAAAGCAAGTAATTTGGCAAGATTTCCTCTCGAAATACATTTCGTGCAACAATTATATGACACCAGCCTTAGAATATCTCAGATTTTAAAAATAGGAGCAAAAAAAAAAAAAAAGCAAAATATGTTTTAAGGGAATATGAAAAATTTGTAAAAAATCAAAAGTATGATATCAACAATGTTAAAAAAAAATCAACAATGTTAAAAAAAAATCAACAATGTTAAAAAAAAATCAAAAGCCAATAACATTAGTATTGATATCATGGACCGCCCTAGCAAATACACTTACATGCATTTTCATGCAACTCCTTACACATGGCCCCCATCAAATTAACAATGGCCCAGTATCCTCAACACCTGCAATATCTCCCACCCCAACGAAGTCTCCCTCATCTCCAATTTGGTGTACGTACTCCCAGTCCTAAAAATGACCATTTTTTTACTTTTAATCAAGAATAAACTTGGATATTGAAGTATGGTATAGTGATCTAAACTTGGGGAAGTTAACGCCAGATTGAGCTCAGTGGCACTGCCAAAGTCATGAATAATATTCTCATGAAATGCTAAAGCTTGTAAAGATCCTGGACAATTTTCCAATATTCAAATCTAATTAAACTGGTACAATACCAACAAATATTGTGGCATTACAGGTGAGAAATAATAATGACGAAATAGCAATATTAGTAGAAACGTACAAATAGATGTTGGTTCTCTGATTCAGTAACAACGGCTTTCATTTGCAAATAGTTATGAAGGTGTCGATATCCACGTGCCTCTGATCTCAAATGAACTTTAACATGCAGCATCATAGTAAAACTAATTACTCCCTTTGTCCCAAACTTTTAGTTACTTCATTTCGAGCGTCTCATACTAATGGTTACTATCCAAAATAGCAAAGAATTTTACTACCATCCCCACTTACTCTTTCTCCTACTTTACTTTTATACTTCTACTATCCAAAATAGCAAATAATTTTACTACTATCCCCACTTATTCTTTCTCCTACTTTACTTTTATGCTCACAACACCAATTAATTTACTATTCTCTACCCCACATTCTCTCTCATTTGTTACTTTTCATACTCACAACATCTACTCCACTATCAATATTATATTTACTTTTTCTTAATTCATGCGCATTCAATTTTGGTAACCAAAAGTAAGGGATGGAGTGAGTATTACAAAACACTCTATCTGTCTCATCCGAAATAGAACGTTTTTCAAGGATATTTCAAATTAAAAAAAATTTAATACTTATTAATGGGACCAATTGCCATATTCACAACAATATTACATTTACGAATTCATACCCCTATTTTTCTATTGTTTATACGCACAACACCTACCTTTTAAATCACTTTTTTCAAAAGAAAAATATTAATTTTCCTTAATCTCTATTTCGGACCAAAACTTCTATTTTAAATGGGGTAAAAGGAAGGGAGTATAATTTAAGATAAGTATATAAAAATATAAATTTAATAATTAATTTGTACTTTATCTCCACTAACATGGTCGCTCGAATTCTTTCCTCAACTAATATGCATTATTGTCACAATCTTAAGATAATACGTTTGTGCTTATCTTATACAATAAAAAATCAAATATAGTTCTAACGTGAAATTAGAAAAATCCTATGATTTTTGCGAGCATACCATTAGTTTTTGTCTTCAGTTATGTTTTAGGCTATGAATCTTGTCCTAAAAATAAAAAGATATTTAGGACATAGTTTTGCATAACATTATTTCTCTAGCCTTGGTTTTTCTGCTGTCTACTTCGAGTAAGGCTCTTTAAGACTATTCTTATGCTAGCTCTTTAGTAAATTATTTATATGTTTTAAATCCTCGTCTAGAGCTCATCTATTAGTATCAAAAATTTACTTTAAATGAAAAAAAAAAACTTAGAGTAAAATCAAACTGTAATTATAAATTTGAATTTTATAATCTTTAATATGAGCATATTAAACGTACCTTCTATGATCATTTTGCAAAATCTGCACAAGGGTTATTCTCATCGAGCAATCTCTCTAAACGGTTGAGATATATATTGTTGTAAATGAGAATTTGTTGCGAGTCATGTTTCTTTCTTCAATCCCAACAACAGCAACAATTATAACAAAGTCTTAGTCCCAAAATTATTTTGGGTCAACTAACATATGTTTATTAAAAAGAAGCCTATATATCATGAAACATATGTTCATCAAAAACTCCTAATCTTAGTGTGATCTGTTTAATGAAACTTCTAAATGTCAAATTGACTCTCATCAAATCCCTCCCTTCTCCAATTTCTCTTAGTCTCTCTCTATGTTTGTGCATCTCTAGATGCTCTCTGGTGGCTTCTACTATTATCGCCTCATCTCATTTCTCTCTACCGTAGTTGTATATGATTGACATAAGTTTATTAGATAATGACATGTAAAATTTCATGACATAAATTTTACACTCCATCTCAATCTCTTTTGCTTACAAATCTCCTTATTTTTAGAAAATTGCAAGCTTGCAGGCTTCCACGTTGTTGACAACCACCTCTTCCTCTACAATAAATATACTTATAGTATATAAAAACACGTATTGCTTAGCTTCTGAATTTATCATAAGAACCCATTAATAAGTAATAGATGGCCAAAATTTGTTTTTGTTCACTACATTTTCTGGGCATTTTCACTTTTACTTTTATATTTTTTAATTAACGTAAAAATCATTATACTAATTATAACTCTCCTCCACAACCCCAAAAGCTACCTCGTTAGTTTTTAATGGATGAAAAACTTTTATTTTTCACACTTACACCCATAAAAGTTTTAAACCATTATACTAATTTTATCTGTCTTATGTCTTCATATAATCTTATAACGTATAAGAAAGTGTTGAAAATAATTATTTCTAATGAAACTTATAGTAAATTAAATCAAAATGAACAACCATTTTTTGTGATAATCTTTTTAATCAAAAATGAAGGTGTTAAGTGATTGAGGAGTAAACAAAAGGCATACTCCCTCTGTGGCTCTGTCCCATTTGAAACTTCACTATTTTGATGATGTCACACAAATTAAGGAAATTGATGAGAGTAAAAAGGGTTGTGAGAGCGAAGAAGTTAGTAGATATGGCAAGTGAGGCCTACAATTTAAAGCCAACAGACATTTGAAATCGAGCACATCTTGAGGTTGTGGGAGGATTTTCAGGCTAAAAAATTGGGAGCTACTTTTGCATTTCCTTCTATAACGTCCATTTTTTTTAGTAGAAGTTCCATCTTGAATATCAAGGTGAAAGCTCATACTGAATTTCAAGGTTAAAGTGAATTTTTTTAATTTCTACTTTAACTAAAAAATTCAAAAAATTAATTATCCAAATAACATTTTTTTATTTTATTTTAGAAGTTACTATTTATAATAATTTTAATAATAATATTTAATATTTCATTTTGATAATCAAGTTTTCACAAATTTTAGGTCAAAACGCGATGAAGTTGATAGTTTGACTTTGACTTTGAAGATTAAGATGGGACGTAGGAGTATTAAAATTTCTCTAACACTATAACCTTCTCTAGAAATAGACTATTTTTAATAGTGTAATTATATTCGGTGTGTGACATTAGTATTTTTATTTTATTTCTTGAGGAAAGGGGATCAAACTCTTGACTTCCGTATAGAATGCAAAGACTTATGCTTTGTGAGATAAAACTCATTAGTAAAATTATGTTTATTACAAATAATTTTTTTTTATTATATTATTACAATTTATTTGAATAAAATTGTGTCCAACAAAATGCTTGCATATTAATATTAGGCTAATGATATTTGGTTAATTTCACTTATCAAATTCAATATATAAGTAATACAATAATGAACTGTCATTATATAAATAAAATTATTTTTAGATTTTATTAATGTTATTTGATTTCGTTTCTCTTATTTGTTAAGGATTTTTTATCGTGCGTTTAACGCACGGGTGTTACTCTAGTTTTTAGTAGTTTGAGGTTATGTAGAAATTTATTATAAGGAAACTTGTTTATCAATTTAAATTTGAATTGGTATATCATCTACAAATTCGGTATTCCCTCCCACCTACCCATAATTACCTCCTCCTTCATCTTTTCTAAAATTCGTAATGAGATATTGTTTGAGTAATATTTTTTTGAAAAATAGTTTCCTAAAAATCCGATCGTTCGTTCCATATCCCAATATTTAAGTATACAATTTATGCTTCATTCCTTATTTAGCTGAGAGAACTATTACTACTTAATACTCATATTTTTCTATATTGAAAAATTAATTTCATTAATGTTATACTCCCTCTGTCCCTAAATGAGTGTCTATTTTTTTAAAAAAAAACTTGTCTCAAAATGAGTGTCTATTTTTAAAAGTCCCCGTAATAGTTTTCATCAAATTCACATTCCATATAATATAGTTAATAATTTAAATTATATTTATTTTTTAAGTGTCATTAAAATGATACTATTTTCCAAAAAGAAATGTTTAAAAAGAGTTTAAATTTGCTTTTAATCAGTAATAATTTTATCTTAAATAATATTTATTGGGTGTTGTTATACACACCCGTAAAATTTATGAATACACCTGTACATAGCTTGAAATTTTAAATGGTACAACACTGTGAAGCAGAGTTACGGGTGTATTCATAAATTTTACGGGTTTGTATAACACCACCCTTTTTATTTTGAGATGATAAAAGTAATTTTATTATTGTTAAGCTTAATTAAAATGATATCTGACTTGCAAAAAATGAAAACGATATCTATTTTTTTATTTTTTTTTAAAAAAAAAATTTGAATTGGCAATTAATTTAGGTAAGCTTGACCCTTTCCAAGATTGAAAATAAGGCTCCCACTTATTTCCCTATCTACATTTTTATTCCCACTTAAAGTTACTAATAATAATCCTATGGCTCTATGAACTTAGAGAGAGAAACAATTTTTTTTTTTATAATTAATAATCTAGCAGTGGCTAAAAATAAAACATAAAAATCAAATATGGATATACATATTGAAGCTGAATATGATGAAAAAGAAAAAAAAGAACTTATTGGAATTTTTTGAAGATTGAAGTTACAAAATTTGAATTAAATAAATTGAGGAACATGGGTATACGCCCTTGATATAAAATAAAATAATTAATCTTTAGAAAGATGGGTGAGAAAAACTGATGAGCTAAAAATAGCGCTCATTTTTGCCTACTATAAATGGGTGTTCCTCTTCTTCAAATCTTCATCATCAACCTGCTGGATGGAACATAGCGCTTATATACATGTGTGTGTATGTGCGGGTTTGTACCTTTGAAATAAAGTCATGAGTGTATCGAAGAAAACATACTACCGTCCAGAAATGACTGTTCAAAAACTCTTGATTAGAGAAAAGTTCAAATTTTTGTCCAAAATAATATTTCAAATGTTCGATCAACATCAATTTTTAAAATTTTTTGGACATTTATTTTGAGACGGAGAGTGTAATTCATTTTGTTGCATCAAAAGTAGTGGGATTCTTGTGATTACCTTCTCTTTTACCGTGCCAAAATTTGTTGTTTTGGAATCTGCATCCTACATAGATGATAATTGAAGGGGGTAAATAAGAGGAAATGAGATATATGGCTGATTTAGGAGGGGGAAACACTCACCAATTCTGCTTCAATTTCTTCTAGTTCAGTGTCACTGTTTGGACTTTGGAAAAACAGATTAGGAAAATCACAGTATTCCTAGAGTGACGCAAACTTGACGTGAATATAGGAGATTAATATTTATTTTCAAATTTGGTTGTAGCTTCAATCTTCTAAAATTTGACCGTGTCTAAATTAGGATAAAAATATGTTTTCCTTAAAATTTAAAATTTAAATTTCTCAAAACATCTTGATGCAGCCGAATATTAGCTTAAAAGGGTATGATTATTATTTTTTTAATTTTTTTTTGGATCATCAAAAATGTGCTAACCAATCGAATGGCGACACGTGGCTTTCCACGTCACAATTCCACGTGGCGCGCTATGAGGCCTGGAAATGTTCATGCTTTTATATATTATATAGATTGGACAAGAGTTGAAGATTTCCCACGAGCTGTTTAGCTTGATCATAATTCTGTCAAGGTTGAGATTTAGTCAATTTTCATCCTTCTATTAGATACACAAAAATACTCTCCATGTCCAAGCAAGTAGTTTTATTTTACACGATTAAACTTATAATCCAATTATTCTTTTTTTTTTTTTGTTTCTACTATATTTCCTATAATTCAGTAACACAACAATCTCTTTTGTGTGATTTGCACAAGACGTTCAAGTTTTTGAGAAGAAAAGTACGCTTTCTCAAAAATAATGGAGGCTTATGGTTATGATAAGAAATGTATTACTCCCTCCCTCCCAAAATGAACGTCCAAAAATATTCAATTTTTCTCTTGATCAAGAATAATTTTGGACATTTTCTAGACATTCATTTTGGGACATGTACCTTTATTTGGTGTTGGAGTAGAGATCCCTCAAAGGAACAAGGAGAAGAAAATCTGGAGCAGTGTTCCAGGCGGGCGCCTGGTATTGACCAGGCGGGCGCCCGGTTTGGACAGAAGGTCTGGTTCCTGGAATTGGCATGTAAGCGGGCGCCTGGTCCCCTTCAAGCGGGCGCCTGGAATGCCGAGAAAGTGCAGATTTTCAGGATTTCTCTTATGTTTAGATTTAGGTCTTACTCTTGGTTTGCTATATAAACAATGTTCCACCCACATACTCATTGTAACTCAGATTTAACATATTATAGTGCAAGATCCTGGCTTGGTAGTGCCCCCAGACGTAGTCAAACATATTGACGAACTGGGTAAACAATTTCGTGTCTTTTCTTGCTTTGATTTCTTGTGCTTTGTTTGTGTGCTCTTATTGTTCTTGTGGGTTGCTTGGGTAGTAGAGGGCCATATCCACAACAACTGGTATCAGAGCTCTGGTTGGAGATCAGGGTTAATCGTAAGATTGGTTTATCAAGCGATTGGGTGTTGTCAAGCAATCAAGAATGGGCAAGGACAAACAGGCGGTTGAGAAATTTGATGGTTCTGACTACGGGTTTTGGAGGATGCAAATAGAGGATCTCTTGTACAACAAAGATCTCTATAAGCCTCTAAAGGGTGTCAAACCGGAAGGAGAAAAGCAAGAAGATTGGGATCTCATGGATCGGAAGGCCCTAGGGGTGGTTAGATCTACTTTGTCAAAGTGGATCGCGAAGACTACCAAGAAGGCGAAGATCACAAATGAGCTATTGGATTATCTTACTGAGAGATTTGAAACTCCATCTGCTGCAAACAAGGTTGATTTGATACGCAAGATGGGTAGTCTCAAGATGCAAGAGGGAGGATCCTTAGCTAAGCACATCGATGAGTTTATGGATGTTATAGACTCATTGATTGCGCTGGATATTACGTTTGATGATGAGGTTCATGCGTTCTTGTTGCTAGCGTCTTTACCAGGAAGTTGGAGCGGAACGGTGACAGCGATCAATGCTTCAGCGGGTAAGAACAAGTTGAAGTATGATGATGTTAAGGATTTCTTGTTGGGCGAGGAAAATCGTTTGAAGAAGTTGGGGACATCGTCTACTTCGGGATCGGCCTTAGATACTACTAGCAGGGGAAGGTGGGGTACTAGCAATAAAGGGAGAACTGAATCAAGGGAAAACGTAGTGGGTGGTAAGGGCAAGGCCGTGGAGATCAGAGATAAACCAAGAGTTGCGAAAGGATCGGTGTAGTGTTATCATTGCAAGGAGTTAGGACACTACAAGAAGGATTGTCCCAATCGTGGGGACAATTCGGTGAATGTGACAGTCGAAGGTGAGGATGTACTGGTTCTGAGTGTTAGTAGTGCACTAGAATCATGGGTGCTGGATTCGGGGGCATCATTCCACTCTTGCGGGCATGCAGAAGAGATGGAGAATTATACTTCCAGTGATTTCGGTAAGGTCTATTTGGCGGATGGCGAGCCTTTGGAAATCAAGGGGAAGGGGGATGTCAGAATAGGAGCATCGGACGGGAAGGTCTTACATCTGAACGGGGTCAGGCACATTCCGGGTTTGAAAAAGAACCTATTATCAGTTGGACAGTTGGACGAAGAAGGTTACAAGGTAACATTCGGCTGCAGGAATTGGGTCATTACCAAGGAGGATTCTGAGATCACTCGGGGTAATAAGGAGGGGACATTGTATTTGGCGAATAACACCAAGGATAGTATCGCTGTGGCGTCAGCCAAGGGTGATACTGATTTGTGGCACTGTCGATTGGGTCACATGAGTGAGAAGGGGATGAAGGTACTTTGCTCAAAGGGACTACTGCAAACAGGCGAGAAGTAATTTCTCGAGGACAGGTAGGGCTTTGAGGGAAGCAAAGTTAGAACTGGTTCGCACGGATTTGTGGGGGACCATCTCCGGTAACTTCTCTGGGTGGTGCGTCATATTACATGACCTTCATTGATGATTCAACAAGGAAGGTCTGGGTTTATTTCTTGAAACACAAAGATGAGGCATTCGAGGTGTTTAAGAAATGGAGGGCCTTGGTGGAGAATTAGACGGGACTTAAGCTTAAGTGCTTGATATCAGATAACGGAGGGGAGTATGAGCTCGGGGATTTTAAGGAATATTGTGCAGCGAATGGGATTTGTATGGAGAAGACTCCAAAGGGCACACCACAACACAACGGGGTTGCAGAAAGGATGAACAGGACATTGAACGAGCGGGCTAGAAGTATGAGGTTGAAGTGTGGACTTCCGAAGACGTTTTGGGCATATGCAGTTGACACGGCGGCTTTCTTGATCAATAGGGGACCATCGGTACCATTGGGGAATGGAATTCCAGAGGAAGCATGGAGGGCAAGCAGGTAAATCTGTCTTTTCTTCGCATATTTGGCTGCGTTCATATGTTCATATTGATTCTGCTGATAGAACTAAGTTAGATGCAAAATCTGTAAATGTACGTTTATTGGGTATGGTGGGGATGACTTTAGGTATAAGTTTTGGGATGACCAAAACCATAAAATTATTCGTAGTCGAGATGTGGTATTCAATGAACAGGTATTGTACAAGGGACAAAAAGGGGCATCTGATGATATTAGTTCGGAACCGGAGGTTGTAGAGGTGGATATTCCAGACTCGGGTGGGAGCAGGACGGTTCATGATGACCAAGGTCAGGGGGTCACTGAAGATGAACACATACTCCGGAACCGGATATTCCGCTGCGTAGATCCAGCAGGTTGCGTGGATCACCTGACAGGTATACTCCTTCAAATTACTATTTGTTGTTGACAGATAGTGGGGAACCAGAATGTTATGCGGAGGCTTTCGTAGTTCACTTTGTGATAAGTGGAAAGCTGCGATGGATGATGAGATGGACTCATTGAAAAGCCAACAAAACTTGGGAGTTGATTAGACTGCCTAAGGGAAGAAGGCATTGCATAACAAGTGGGTTTACGGATCAAGGAGGAGGCAAACGGCAGGCAGTAAACGTTACAAGGCAAGATTGGTTGTAAAGGGCTTTCAGCAAAAGTACGGTATTGACTACACCGAGGTATTCACTCCTAGATGACCACTATCAGAATGGTCTAGGGATAGTAGTGGCGGATAACTTGTTGCCTGGAACAGATGGATGTAAAGACGGCCTTTCTTCATGGTGATTTGGAGGAAGAAATTTACATGGTAAACCAGAAGGTTACTTGTCTAAGGGTAACGAGGAACTGGTTTGCAGGTTGACTAAGAGCTTGTATGGCCTTAAACAAGCTCCTAGGCAGTGGTACAGGAAGTTCGATGGATTCATGCACGATATGATTTTATCAGATGTGAGGCAGATCATTGTTGCTACTTCAAGAACACGGACAATGGGTATATAATCTTGCTGTTATATGTGGATGACATGCTAATAGCGGGCTCTAGCAGTAGAGAGGTAAACAGATTGAAGGCTCAGTTGTCAGAACGGTTCGAGATGAAGGATTTGGGGGAGGCCAGAAAAATCTTGGGCATGCGGATTGACCGAATAGGGAGTTAGGTAATTGGTTTCTTTCACAAGCAGAATACGTTGAGAAAGTCTTGGCAAGGTTTTGCATGGAAGAGGCGAAGCCAACAGGGACACCATTGGGTATGCACTTCAAGCTATCCGAAAAGGACTCACCTAAGGTCAAGAAGAGCGTGACAAAGATGGAGAGGACTCCATATGTTTCGGCAGTGGGGAGTCTAATGTATGCAATGGTGTATACAAGGCGGATATTGCACATGCGGTGGGAGTAGTCAGCCGGTACATGGCAATCCTGGGAAGCAATTTGGGAAGCGGTTAAAATGGATCCTGCGCTACTTAAAGGGTACTGCTGGTAAGGCTCTATGTTTCTCAAGCAAGAAGGTCGTGTTAGCGGGTTATTGGATGCGGCTTTGGCATCAAGTGATCTTGATAAGAGGAGGAGTACCACGGGTTATGTTTTCACATTGGGTGGTACGGCTATCTCCTGGGCTTCTAAATTGCAGAAGATCGTGGCTCAGTCGACTGCGGAAGCAGAATATGTGGCAGTGACAGAGGCAAGCAAAGAGATGGTATGGTTGCAGAACTTCTTGGGTGAACTTGGGAAGACGCGAAGTGGTAATGCTCTCTACAGTGACAGTCAGAGTGCAATACATTTGGCTAGGAAATCCGGCGTTTCATTCTAGGACGAAGCACATTGAGCTGAGGTTTCACTACATCAGCATCTCTTGGAGAGGAAGATCTTAAGGCTGGAGAAGATTTTGGGATCGAGAACCCGGCTGACATGTTGACCAAGGTGGTAAACCTTAAAAAGTTGAAGCTATGCATAGCTTCAATTGGGCTTGAGAATAGAGAGGAGGAAGGCACTACCATGATCGAGGTGAGCACTAGGAAGACACCAAGGATGATTGAAGACGGATACGGGTTTGTATATGCGGCTGATCTCTAGGTGAGAGATTGTTGGAGTAGAGATCCCCAAAGGAACAAGGAGAAGAAAATCTTGAGCAGTGTTCCAGGCTGGCGCCTGGTATTGACCAGGCAGGCGCCCGGTTTGGACAGAAGGACTGGTTCCTGGAATTGGCATGTAAGCGGGCGCCTGGTCCCCTTCAAGCGGGCGCCTGGAATGCCGAGAAAGTGCAGATTTTCAGGATTTCTCTTATGTTTAGGTTTAGGTCTTACTCTTGTTTTTGCTATATAAACAATGTTCCGCCCCCATACTCATTGTACTCAGATTTAACATATTATAGTGCAAGATCTTGGCTTGGTAGTGCCCCCAGACGTAGTCAAACATATTGACGAACTGGGTAAACAATTTCTGTGTCTTTTCTTGCTTTGATTTCTTGTGCTTTGTTTGTGTGCTCTTATTGTTCTTGTGGGTTTGCTTGGGTAGTGGAGGGCCATATCCACAACATTTGGCACATCAGCAACTTTTCATAGAGGTCATTCAAAGTGGGACTGTGGAAGTTTTTCTTAAGCTGATCTCTTCTTTCAGATACAATCATAACCTGCATAATGTGGAGTGTGGACTAGCAGGAGATACTGACGCACGAGGAAAAGGAGGTTAGATTTTCCCAACGCGTTATACAGCTTGGTGATGCAACTATTTTCTGATTTAATCCTTAGTGTTTCTTATTTTGATATCATTTATGTGAATATGGCTCGAAGGGTTTTTTATTTTTTTCAAAGGAAGAGTGCAGTGTTCTTCTCAAACAAAAGGTTGTCCAAATGGGTAAGTATCTTAGTTTTGGTAGTAGTTTCTTTCTGGCTTTTCTAGGTTGATATGCATGCATTGAGGCAGATGGGGGGCACTTATCTCAAAGACTTTGGTATACCTATGGTACATCTGTCTACATGCTAATGTGAAGCCTGTGATTGTGTAAAGAATGGTGTTTATAAGCTTTGGTACAAAGGAAGTATTTGATTATTAACTGTCTACGCAATAGACATATCTGTTAGTCTCTATTTTTTATGTTAGTTTGAATGAACTTATGTAATAATTTATGTTATATACTGTATCTGTTAAGTAATGCATTATTTCATTCCGTAACTTTGTAAAATTCCAAATATGCATCTATAAAGAAAGCAATTTTGTCAAATTTTGAACCAACAACAACAAAGATGATCAGATCTTCATACGTTTAAATCTAAATAATTAAATATCTCAAATGTGACCGTATTAACAAACATTGTGTAAAAGATAATTTTTTGATATTTGTAATATTATTGTCAAATTACAAAACATATATATGTATATATATATATATATATATATATATATATATATATATATATATATATATATATTATTTTAATTGTTATTCTTTTATAGAACTTTTTTCATTTAAAAAATTGAATTATTAAGTGTTTTGTCTGTGCGTTTAACGCACGGGTGTTACACTAGTTACAATATTAAAACACTCACAGATTTCAGAAAGGTGTGGGCTTTGATTGTGATATATATAAGTTTTCAATATACTACCATTGAGCACCAATAACATCCATGGACTTTTAGGTGAGCATGTAGTAGGCCAAGTGGACCCAATGAGAATAGAATTGCGTATCCATATCCAGTGGTGGTTGCAGCTAGGGATGGCAATTCGCCCGAACAAGATACAAATGCCCCGAAAAAGTAGGGTTAGGATCACAGTTTTTAAAACCCGCACGGGTTCGGGTCGGGCTCGGTATCAAAATCTGACCCGACCCGAGTGTATAAGTGATGTATTTTTATTTTCATATAGGACCTTCTAATATTACCCTTTTACAATTCACTCCAAGTATATAAAGAAAGTTTAGGGCTTCATTTCATTTGTGAAACAAATTGTCTGTAGTCTCTCTCTCTCTTCCGCCGACGCCCAACGCCTCGCCGACGCCGTTTCCTTCTCCCTCGTCGGTGATCTCGAGACTCTTGAGTCGAGAGCCCAACACCAACGCCGACGCCGACGCCGTTGCCGTTTCTTTCCCCCCATCCGTCGTTTCCTTCTCCGTCGTCGGTGATCTCACCTGGGGAATTCAAGGTTAGTCTTCTTCTTCAACTGAATAATGCCTGCTTTGTATATACTCTCTCCTTGATTCCCGTGTAAAAAAATGCTGCAATTTTTTGGGATAGAATTGATTTGGAAGAACTGAAGGTTTAGCTTGTTAGGTGAAAAAATTATTTACTCCGTATCATTTTTTTAGATGGTAATCATAGTAGTTAAATTATTCGACGATAGATTTCATTTGTTGTCAGTTCAGTAGGAAAGATTCATAAAACACTAATATGCTCTATATTTTGTGGAACGTGCATCCTCTTAAGAACCTTATTACTAACTAGTATATTTACGTGAATATTGTTGATCAGCTCTTTGAATTCACTTATGAATATCAAACAATTAATATTGATATATGGATTTTATGCTTTGCAGAAGATGGATAATGAGGGATTTTAAATTTAGTCTCGTTATTTATTATCTACTTGAATGTCCGTTTCTTGTGTAGCGACCCCAAACCCGGGCACTATTTTTAGTCATAAGTTGAGCCTTGTGGGAGACGACCCGTCCCAATCTTATATAAATTTTTCGTAGAATATTATTTTATAATTTAAATTGTGTCAATTGATTATTTTAAAAGACTTATTTGATCTAGTAAACTATTAAATAAAAGTATTGGCTTGCAAAATGATTAATTAGTATGAGTAGAAATTAAAATGGTAGAGTTAGTATTTGTAATTAGTGATAAGGGAGTTAAGTGCTAGAGTTAAAACCTTGGGTTTAAATGGAATTGATTAAACTTGGAGGGGCCTAAGTGTAAATGGACAATTATTTAACCCCCTTTTTCTTTCTCCCTCTGCCGACACCCCCAGACCAACTTCCCCATTTCTTTTCTTTTTTTTTTCTCTCTCTGTGTTCAACAATGGTAGAGGTAAGTTCTTTCACATTTTGATTTTCCTAATTTTTATTACTCATCCGTTTTAAAATCTAATTACACCAAAATGTTCAGGGCGTTGGGTAGATCGTTCCTAGCTATTTAGAATCATTTTTCATCGGTATCAATTTCGGAGCAAGTAAGTTACTATTCCCCTTTTAATTATATAAATGTTCATGCATGTTATATATATGGTACTTTTTGTGATTTTGTGACCTTGGAAGTATGATTTGTGTTAATTGCTATTTGGGTTGATTTATGGAATTGTTACTGTTGAATTGGGTTGTTAGAGCTTGACTCAAATTAGGGTGTTAAGTTGTACTTTTGAGTTCGTGAAACAGAAGGAGTAGGCAAGAAATCAATTTTGGTGCATCATTATGCTTATTGGAAGTCTTGATTTTGAGTATTAGAGAAATGGTGAAGTTTTGGGTAAAATTTGGTTTGATTTGGTTACCTGGGTTCTTCTGCGTTTTTCTGAATTTAGGAGGTGCTCGGCCGAGCACGTCCCTTGACTCGGCCGAGCGGAGCAGACCAGAAAGTCATAATTTTGGAGCGAGGTTGCTCGGCCGAGTCATATAGAACTGCTCGGCCGAGCACCCCTGTTTTAGGCATAAATGTTTATAACTTAAAAGTAAGCACCCGGAACAATAAGAAGTCAACCGTAAGCCTATGTAAACCGTGTAAGGAGTGTGTTAGAGTTATAAAAGTGGTAAATGAGTATTAGGTGGTTGTCATTACCCCCCCCCCTTTGTGACGTTTATGATATTTCCTACTTTGATCAAACTGTCCGTTTTTCGTTCAAACTTCCTGAGGCCATAACTTCTTCATCCGGACTTCGTTTTAGTCGTGTAAACTATCGTTGGAAAACTCTTCTTGAGTACTACATGATGGGTTGGTTTATTCATATGGGTTTAAGGTTCAGATCATGATGAGGTTCTAGTTGTTACCCTAGGACATTTCGATAGGTGTTTTATAACCCAAAAGTATTGATAATGGTCCGATTGTGACCAAGTGTGGGATGTGTAACCGTTCTGAGTTTATTTTAGTGTTGTTCATGTTCATGATGCATTTGAAGGATTCTCCTACTTTGAGATCCTTTATTTGGAATTGTTTGTTGCACGTTGTTGTTGAGCTCTTAATGAGTAGATATTCATCTTAATGATGTGTTTAGTATGATGTTCCATTTTGGAATCATACACTGTTTGTGCAATAGTTTAGAAAAGTACAGCTGGTATGTTGTGTTGGGCAGTGTTAGGGATTATAATGCACCCGAGTCAAGTTCATTATAATGTCTCACTAGTCCCTTGTTACCCACTATATGGCCATAGTTGGGTCGGCCTCTTCCCTTTGTGGAATTGTAACCTTGTTTTGGGTTACGACTTTGTGACGTATTCCCCCCGTTGCCCATTGTGGCCTGTTATTGTTCTTGTTATTGTTGGGTTCCGGAACCGCTGCTTCAGCTTGATGCTGCTCGTGATGATGTAGAGATTATATCCTTCTCGGGGAAACCTTGGCTCACGTATCCTTTGTAATGTGTTAGGTTATGTGTAGTTTAAGAGTTGGTCGTTATTTCCAACCGGTATGGAATGGTTGGCGATAGGGAGCCTCTCTTGTTATGTGATCTATGTGATTTATTTGTGATACTTATATGCATATTATTATACCATGCCATGTAGCTGCATTAGTAACTTACTGAGATTTATTCTCACCCCGTTCCTTTCAAATTTGTTTTCCTTACCCCCCCCCAGGAAGCAAGTGATAGTACGACGTTAGATCGCATGTGGCTGAGATTTATCGAGCAGGTTACCTTCTCTTAGAGTAGTTGCTCAATGGAGCTTTTGTATACTATTTGTTGAGATCGTGGTCGTATAGTGTATGTATGTAAGGTTGTGCTTTGGGTATATTTGTTATTAGATGTTCTTTCTTCCGCATTTGTAAGTTGTCTCCGAGTTGAAATCTCGTTGAGGTGTTGTTTGAATGGTATTGGTCTTATAGTTGAATTCACGCGCCGGTTTGTTATTTTAGCATTTTGGAGATGTGCATTATGTAAATTTTATATTTATGGATTTTTTAAAATTTTGGGGCGTGACATCTTGCTTGCACGCCAACTGTTTGTTAAAATGACCAAATGGGTACTTGTGTTTGTTTGGTATGAGTAATATCTTGCAATTTTTAGTGATTGCTACATTTATTTTCTGATTTGTACAGATGTCTAATGAAGTTAATCAAGGGGATGCAAATGTTATTGATGATGAGTTGCATGTGTATGAACAACCTTTGAGTACGAGTGTGAATGAAGATGCTAGTCAGTCTCAAACACAAACACCAGTTGGTTCTACCCCATCTTTGAATGACAATGATTCTTCTCAAGTGAATACCAAGAGTTTAAAATCTAAAGTGTGGGAGGAATGACTAAAACAGTAGAAAAAGGGGTGGTTGTTGCTATTTGTCACCATTGTGATAAACGACTATCAGGCAAAGGGACATCGGGTACCAAACACTTGAGCAATCACTTGGAAAGATGTCCAAAAAGAAAGAATAGAGACATTATGCAATGATGTTGCAACCTACTAAGAAGGGCAAAGGAAATGGCACGGTGCAATATCGTCCGTATGTTTTTGATGGAAATGTGACAAGGAATGATCTAGCCAATATGATTGCCTTACACGAGTATCCGTTGAGCTTGGTTAATCATGAGGGATTTCGTACTTATTCAAGAAACCTCCAACCGTTGTTCAAAATGGTTTCTAGAAATACTATAAAGAGTGAAATTTTGAAGATATATCATTCCAAGAAAGTGAAGTTGGTTGAGATGTTGAAAAGCTTGGAATCTAGAGTCGCTATTACTACCGATATGTGGAGTGCAAAACCAACAAAGAAAGGATTCATGGCCGTTACCGCACACTATGTTGATTTTGAGTGGAAGTTGCAAAGTCGGATTGTGAGGTACTTTCTAATTTATTGCATACTTTGTTTTTTTAATCATGTTTCTACTTTGATTTTATTAGTGTTTTTTTTATGACAAGTTTTTTTAATTTTTTAATTTAGGTTTATTTATGTTCCTCCTCCGCATAGTAGTGATGTCCTTACGGAATTCCTTGTTGAAGCATTGATTGATTTATATCTTGATAGAAAATTGTCAACAATCACCGTTGACAATGCAACTTCAAATGATGCCATGTTAGATAAGATTATTGATAGATTGGATCCAAGCACACTAGTGATGAGGGGGAAAATTCTACATATGCGTTGTTGTGCTCACATTTTAAATTTAATTGTCAAAGATGGTTTGGAAGTCATTAAGGATGAGTTGGAAAAAGTAAGAAATAGTGTTGTTTTTTGGATAGGCTCCCGTGGTAGAATTCAAATTTTGAGGATACCTTCCGTCAACTATCACTTAAACACACTAAATGTTTGACTCTTGATTGTCCTACGAGATGGAATTCAACTTACATTGCAGCATCCGATGCAACAATGTTTGACTCTTGATTGTCCAAGATTTAAGTTGAAGCTTCTTGAGTACTTTCTACCCCTTATTTATGGTGAGTTGGCTTACATTGAGAATATTGAAAAAATTCGAAATAAGTGTTATGACTTGTTAAAAGAGTACCAAAGTAAGGGAAATTCAAGGGTAAATGTGGGTGGAATATCTTCCTTCCAACTCTTCGGTTGCAAGTGACTCTCTTTCGGGTTTTGACATGTTTGTTAGTAGTAGTTCTAGTCAACTCAATGCAAAGTCGGAATTGGACCATTATTTGGAAGAGATGTGTTGCCAAGAACTCCTAACTTTGATATTTTGGGATGGTGGAAAACAAATGGTGTTAAATTTCCCACTTTACAAAAAATTGCAAGGGATATACTTGTTATTCCGGTTACTAGTGTTGCATCGGAGTCGGCTTTTAGCACAAGTGGGAGTTTGATTAGCCACATCGAAGTAGATTGGCCCCTAATACCTTGGAAGCATTGATGTGTGTTCAAAATTTGCTTCGAAATGAAAATATTGGTAACTATTGAAGTTTTATATTTTTCATTTTTTTTAATTTTTTAATTTTATTTGTATATTCTAAGTAAACACTTTTTGAATGTAGGAATCTCTTTGAAGGTGGGGGATGAGGAAAATATGGCAACTTGCAATGAAGATACGGATGTTTGATCGAGTAATAGCTTAATTTAACTATTTGTTTGCTCTCTTTGTATTATTAATTAATTGTTATTTATTTTTATTCATGTAGGTTTAAGATTTCCGGCTTGGCTTAGAGATGATGAAAGTGGGGGATTGAAGCTTTGTGGAATTTGAGGATTTATGAAATGTGTTTGTAACATTTGAGTTTGGATTATGAGTTTTTAAGAATTGTGTTATTTGGATTGTAATATTTGATACTTACTTTGTTTGTGTTATTTGGGATTGAATGCCCAAGCCAAGTATGGAGTTTGTGGACTTGGTATGGTAGTAATTGAACTTGTTATGTTTGGTAACTGTTTTTACTATAATGTTTGAAGTTCTCCAATTTTTGCAGCATCCTTGTTTGGCCAGGAACATTGGTGGCCATGCTACTGGTAAAATTGTTGTGGAGGTATAGAATTATGACAAATTCTCGCGTACAACATGCCTCACGGTGCGGCGGGCAAACCCGGCCACCCGACCGCCCGGCCCGGCCTGCCCGCCCAGTCCCATTAAAAAAAAAAAAAAAAACTTTAAAAAGCCATATCTTGAGATTTATAAGTCGAAAATTTTTTTTAAAAAATACCGTTGTGTTCGTCTCGACGAGACGAATAACACTACATAGGTCATGATATGGTTTGATTTTTTTTTTTAAAAAAAAATACATTTTTTACACACAAAACAAATTGATCTGTTGTCAGATGAAAATGTAACACTCTGTTCTGATAAAAGTAACACTTTCATCTTCAAAAAGTAACACTTTTTACTGCTAAATGTAACAGCAGTTTTTTTTTTTTTTTTAAAAAAAAAAAAGGTTTTGCATTTCAATTGTTACTTTCTCAATAAAAAATTGTTACATTTCATATATAATGTTACATTTCAGAATATAAACTGTTACAATTTGAGGGAAAAAATGTTACATTCATTTTTTATAAAATGTAACATTAGTTTAGTTGTCAATCATATGTTAATTTTGGGGAGAAAAAAGTGTTACATTTGAAAAACAGAGTGTTACATTCTTTATAAAAAGTGTGACATTTGTTTAGTTGTCAATCTTTAATTTATTGCATCAAAATTGTGGTACATTTGTGTTTTAAAAAAAGTGTTACATTTAAATTAAAAAAGTGTTACATTTCGCTATAAGAAGTGTTACTTTTGTTGGAGGAAAAAAAGTTGGGGTGACAAAAAAAAAAAAAAAATGTCGGCTCGGCTCCTGGCGCCGTCGCACGCCGTGCGTGCGGCGGCCGCACAGGAGAACGACTCTAGAATTATTTCAATGTATAATCCCTTTGCTGGTGTGGTGAGTTGATCTTGTCTTGTAATTTGTGTGAGTTTATGCAGTTGTTATGTTGTGTATTTGTAACATGTATTTTGCCTTTTGTGTTTTGCAATAAGAACTTGTTTGACATGTGCAGCCAGGAACATTCTCATTGCAGCATGGTAAAAAAGTTGGGCTTAGTTGATTGGGCTGAAGCCCATTTATTTGGGCTTAAATTTGGCACAGGGGAATGAAAGGCGGGGCGGGGCGGGCACGGATCACCAATGCTCGGGGCGGGTTCGGGTGAATGACCAATTCCCACGGATCGGGCTCGGGTAAAGGCAAACCCGCCCCGAACCCGACCCGTTGCCATCCCTAGCTGCAGCACATCCATCTGATCCGAACCAGTTTGCTCTTGGGATGAGCGATGGTTCTGTATACACGATCAAGCCATCTGATGCGGACCCAAAGTGGGGTCCCTCGGATTCTAAAAAGAATGTCGCTTTACTATCCATTCCTTCAAATATAGCAGTGAAAAGTCAACCATCTGAAACTCCCTCTAGGTGAAGTTTGACCAGAGTGTTTACGCCAAGGCATAGGACCAGTGGCATTGTACAAACGTTATCCATGAACGAAACATGGAAAGAGATAACCAAGCAATACAGAGGACGTAAAAAGATAACGGACCAAACGATACAACTGCAATCATAGAGATAGATGAGCGCAAGGCATACCTTCCCAAACATCAAATTGTAACGGTAAGTCAAATCTAGGTCCTGAAACAAACAACTGATCTGTCCGTGACGGAAATATGTCAGATAATTAGTCCTGTCTGGAACACATTACTATCCACATATTCTAGCATTTGAAACTTCAGCTACAAGCGGGAAAAAAAAACCTAGTTAAATTCTGTGCAAAATATACATACTCGGCTACTTTCTTTCTCTATCGTACTGCCCAAAAAGGATAACCAATTTACCACTCGAGATTAAAGCCGACCAACTGCTTCATACAATTTACTGAACACAAGCTTCACGGGCACACAAGTTACTCGAGTAGTAGTGTTTTTACATGACTCAATTAATCCATTTTTCATGCATCTCTGTAACGGACCAGGTTTCAGTTTAGCCCCATCCACACGATATTGATCAGGCAACTCACGTTTTTTCAGTGGCTTTAGGAGAAATTCATTTTCCTTTGTCTTCAGACTTGAGTGATCAGATTTTTCACTAGCTTCAACGGGTTTATGAGGGGGTGGGAGATAACATACTGGGGTCCGCCTGGATTTTCTCCAAACGGGTTGAGATTTCAAAGAACCAGCATCATCAGTTTTGGGTACATTGATTTCTGACGAACTGAATTCTGATGCTTCGATTTCGATTGGATGGCCTATGATTGCACGCCCGTTTAATCTACTCATTAGAGAAACCAGAGGAACATGTTCTCCTCGGTACCTTGCTTGGACTGCAATTTCAATGTCTATCAGCATTGTTTTCTGAGTATTTGGACCGCCTTTATCTAATGGTTCAAGATACTGTCTGCCTTGACCTTCAAGATCGAAGTCCGTCCCCGCTTCAAGGGTGGATTTATTCTTTGGAAGAACTTTGGAAGAACAATCAATCAATAAATCTTCTTGGATGTGTTTTTGACTGTTTACAGCTGCTGGCAGTTTTCTTGAAATCTTCGCCTTCATTTTGGCTTGTTCATTCTGTTTCTGTACCTTAACAAACCCTGCAGTTTGGTCTTTCAGAAGAAAGTCAGATGAGTAACTTTGTACATTTTGCTCCTTGTTGTTACCACTTCCACCGTGTTCATCATAGGCATGCAAATCTTTCATTTCGATTTGGCCTGCGTTACATAAATATATAACACATGCAGGAAACACGTTTAATCAGCCACTAAAACAAATGAAAGATTAACTACATATTCAGACTATGCAAAACTCAATTAAAAACTTAAAACTGCCTTGTGTCCAAAAGTGCCCTTTCCTGATCATGTCACATATTACCGAGTAAGACCCATTTGCTTTGCCAAGAACATGCACATCAAATATATTGACTGTTGACTCTTTTTAGATTATACTCCCTCCGTCCCACTCGAATTAGGACAATTTTCCATTTTGGGTATCCCACTTGAAATAGGACAACCCCAAAATGGAAATGTTTTATCTAGTGGACCCACTTTCACACTCACAACAACTTTCCACTTATTATTCCCTACCCCACTTTCTCTCTCCTACATCCTACATCACTACTCACAATACATACACCACTAACACTTTTTCCTTAATCCTCGTGTCGGGAGAGAGAATCATATTTCGGGTGGGACGTGTTGGTGTTGGTGCCCTAGGCACGGTTGTTAAACGTTGTATGAGTTATCATTTATTCATAATGATAAAGAGATAATAAGATTATTATTATGGCTCGTGTTTGCTTATAATAATCTCCGTCCCTAGAGCTTGTTAAGCACTAGTATAAAGGCTAAATGATCATGGGATGATTATGTTAGATTTATGGGTACTTGTTTGGAACAAGGTACTGGACATGACCCGCGGTATGAGATTTATGTCATGGTCGACGTCATATTTAAAATCTCATATTAGTTATGTCATTTGAATCCTTAGACATGAAGTTATTATAGTCTTCCACTTGATGAAGATTATGTTTGACATATTCAACGCTGCCTTAACACGGTAGTTATAAAGGGTATGATTGGCATAATCGGATTCACGTAGGGAAGAATAATAAGCTAAATGGATTTATCCCTCTTCGGAGAGATGTCAAGCTTGGGCCCCTCGTAGGAATGATGTTGATGAAATGTTTGGCCAAACTCAAATGGATTGATTAGATCAATGTCATTTGGATTATCAACATATTCGGAATCGAGAAAGTATTGAACAAAAACAAGTTGACTTGTTGACCATGACTTGTGTTCAATGACATCGAGGACAAAGGGATTATGACATATTCTAAAGGAATGCGAACTTGTATCTAGTTATATTATTTGGGTAGGTATGACGGTTTGCTAGAACCTAATCATATCTTATGGAATCATGTTTGAGCTCATTGCCAACTTAGTATAATCCTAGAGGGTCACACACAATAGAACGAATCTTAAATAAAAGGACTATATTGGCATTTAAGGTCGGAGGACTTCCAAGGAATTTCTGAAAAGTTCTGGGCCTCCTGGTCAACCAAGCGGGCGCTTGGGTTGCACCAGGCGGGCGCCTGAACAAGCCGGAAAGGAATTGGACTTTCTGTCCAAACAAGCGGGCGCCTGGGTAGGACCAGGCGGGCGCCCGGTATGCCGATTGGAAATTTCCTAATTCGATTAGGAATGGTTTTTGACACAAGTTACCTATTTGGAATAGGTCTTAATTGTGTATAAAAACACCAATTCGGCCAGACCATATTGACTAGTGCTTTTGTGAGTCTCAAAGAGTTTGAGAGAGATTTTATTTTGTTCTAAGACATCATTGATTGAGGAACAAAATAATTCACAAATAAATTCCATGTAGTTCTTTATTGAATTGTGAAAGCGTGTTTTACAATTATTGGTCTAGCAACCAAGATCGAAGAAGTTCCTTTGATATTCGTTCGAAGTGTGGATACCGCTAGAGGGTGAATTTTATCATCTTACAAAGTTCGTGATTTGTTCGTGATAAAGCTTCAAGATCTCCACCAAGACCAAAGAGAAAAATTCATAGCCATCAAGGGTTAGTTATTCCTCTATTCATCTTGTTGTATTTGATTTAATCATATGAACGGATCTATGGCTTTGGTTTCTTAAAATTTTAATTGCTATATTCCGCTGCGCATGTAAGTTGGAAACCCAACAGGACGGAGGGAGTAGAGTTAAGATCCCTTTCTTTACAATGTATGTTTAGCAGTTATCTACAATTTTCAGGAAACAATCCAAGTTAAAGTACTGAGCGCATCAGAAAGGATGATCCATAAAAAAAGTCTCAATAAAGCAAGAAAAATTTCAGAATATGAAACTGATAAAAGTCATGTTCTGATTATTTTTCTGTTTTCCTTTTTTGTGGAACAGGGGAGAAGTAATTTGTTGTCAGTTAAGACTTGAATCCACCGTCCTGTTAAAAATCCGATTCAGACTGTTTATAGACTCGAATTTCACGAGATTACGTGAGAAGTAGATGAAAATGCTTTCAAACCTACAAGGGATAGTGAGTTACTAGAACACATTAGGAGATTTACTGACCAGAAGTTTGTTGGATTGGCTCCTCTTTCTCTTGTTTTTTCTTTCTTCCAGTTGAACCAGATTGGACCGGACTGTCACGCAAAACGACACAGGCTTGTAAAATTGAAGATTGATGATCAGAAATCGTGCTCGAACAATTACTTGATTTGTTTGGCAAGTAAACACGCCGGCTTCTCTTTGCACGACAAACAGCTCCCTGAAACTCCTCCCCTGATAGGCAAAGTAATACCATTACTAAACTAAGTGAAACAGATGGATGACAAGAAGGTGAATTTAGTGTTATTTGTAGTACTCATTGGCGAAGCAAATATTTTGTTTGAAGGGGGTCGGAATATAGTTTTAAGATTAGGTTGCATGATAATGTACGAGCTTGGTAAAAGAGCGTAGGGGTCAAAATTGTAATAGAGTGTAATTTTTCTTCATGAAAAGGGGCGTCAAAGTTGAAAAGTTTGTTTTTAGTGCAAATAAAAATTTTCCTAAATTCAAAGGTACTAAATGACAATATTTTAAAAGACAAAGGAGGTAAAAAATTCCGCTACTTATCAACTTGGTTTCGCCAATAAGAAATTAAGAAGATAGATATTATCAAGTAACCAAAAGACTATTTGAAGTAAATAGCTTAGTTGAAAAACTTTAGAATACCTGGCCTTTTATGCCGCTTCATTACATCTTGTTTTTCAAGTTGAAGAGCATGAAGGATAGCATATGCTCGAGATACATATTTTGGAGAGTTTATGCAATGGCCTTGGGAAGATACCGCTTTTGCAATACAATCATCAAATTCCCCACATCGAAATGCTTTTATGCGCTTTGATCTTCCTGGATTGAACCATTCCCTGAAAATTTAGGATCATTACGGAGCTAATTTAATAATGAAGTACCTAACGATATAAATTATCTGCATGCGGACTATAACACCTCAGAAATGGCTTCTAGCTTGTTCCAATTCCTCTTTTCAAGAGAAAAATAATTTATCTCCACAAAATAATTAACTTGCATGAAAAGCTATGGTAACTCTTAACTCCTACTTCTCTACCAGAAATATACCCATCACAATGTAAGTAATGCCATCTACTGAAAGAAAACAATGAGTTTCATCTTCCAACCTCGGAATTGAGGAACATGCAATCTTTATGGACCTATTCCGCCATCTTAGAAAAACAAAAACAAAAACTTCTTAAATAGCAAAACCATAAGGAAATGAAATTTTTTTGTTAATATCTTTGAATACTGGAAGGGGACTAATATTATGGACGGAGGGAGTATTTCCACATTTCATAATGGAATAGTCTCCTGCGTATCATATCTATAATGTTGCATTAGTGTTTCCTTTTGAACAGAAATAAGCATTTAAGAGAGATCAATAACAAGTCTCTTTAAATACATTTCTTATTCAAATAAGGAATGTACATTTATCAATTAAAGAATGAACCACACACCTTTCCAATGATAGAAGTATGTATTTGCTGATTGATATAAATACAACTTTAAAAAATTATGGAAAAATACACTTGTTAATATTTCCAAGGAGCCCTAACCCCGGCGGCCTCCAAATATGCTATTAACTCCGTCCCTAAATAAATACCCATTTCATTTAAGGGACATTATCAGATATTTGATAATTGAAAAAATTTAGTCGCTAAGATGCATAAATAACTTACTATACATTGAAATATGACATACTATTTAAAGCTGAAATTCTTTTAAGGATTTTTTTTTTTTTTTTTGAAAATGAACCTTCACTTAGAAACAAAATTCAGGTACACAATTCTTTAGAACATGGAAAAAATGCAGAAAAAATGCTCAGATTTGTCACAAACCAAACAAGGTCTAAAGAATTATCAACAGTAGTACTAGTAAAGAGGAGAAAGGGGAAAAGGGTTTAACATACACGGCGGCATCTGACTTGCCAAGGAGCTTCACCGGAATTCCTCCATTTTTACTCCGGTAGCTACATCGGAGCTCATTGGGGGCCAAAACTATTCCCGGCCACCATGTGCCGTTCTTCCTCTGAACCCATACTAATCCTCCGGCTCCGCATTCCCCCATTGATGTCCCCATCTCTGAAATTCTAGGGTTTTTGTTTAGTTTATAGTGATTTGGGGATTTCTTGGTGGGTTTTAGGCAGAGGAGGGTGAGTTGGTTCGTACGAGTTGATGGGAGTGTGGACCAATGGCGGTCTGCAAACTGTTTTTTTGAATGTACGACCGTTATTAGCCTTCTCTCTTTCTCCCGTTTTGTCATCTTTTGACAATTTTTTAAGACATAAGCTCAATTAGATCCATTTGGAATTCAGCTTCTACATTCCTTTTTGGGTTAATGACAGATTAGGGCCTGAACTGCAGGGGTGCGTCTAAACGGGGCCTGAGTTTTTTTTTCCCGCTAGACCAGGGCTCAATATCTAAATTTTTCGGCAGTTAAGGGCTTTTTGACGGAAATCGTTAGAAAAGTCAGTTAAGTGCCATGTGCCGAGCACGTGATACACGGATTGGATGGGTTTGTAATGATATTAGTTAGTAAGGGTTTAATTGAAATTTTTGAAACTTAGGCTCCGTTTGTTTCGCGTAAAATAACTTACGGAAAATGTTTTCCCCATTTTCCGGTGTTTGTTACGCACCGGAAAATGAGGAAAATATTTTCCGAAAAATGGTTTTCCCTCATTTCTAAGTAAAATGACTTACGGATTTTTAATAAGTAAGTCATTTTCCGGAAAATGTTAACTCTCTCATTCACACCCAACTCTCCATAAAACCCCACCCTACCCACTACACCTCTAACACCACCCTCTTCATCCATCCTATCCACCACCCCCAACTACCCCATGCACCAACCCCCCACCCCACCACCCACCCCACCCCCCACCCAAAAAAAAAAAAAAAAATTCTTTTCACTCATATTAAAAAAAAAATTGAACATCTCCACCACCCCAACTACCCCAGCACCCACCCCACCCCACCAAAAAAAAAAAAAAATCTTTTCACTCATATTAAAAAAAATTGAACATCTCCACAATCCCAACTACCCCGCACCCACCCCACCCCACCCTCACCCCACCCAAAAAAAAAAAAAAAAAAAACCTTTTCACTCATATTAAAAAAAAAAATTGAACATCTCCATCACCCCCACCTACGCCAGCCCCCACCCTACCCCACCCAAAAAAAAATAACTTTTCACTCATATTAAAAAAAAATTGAACATCTCCATCACCCCCACCTACCCCAGCACCCACCCCACCCCACCCCCCCCCCCAAAAAAAAAAAACTTCTTTTCACTCATATTAAAAAAAATGAACACCTCCACCACCCCACCCCACCACCCCACCCACCACCCCACACCCCCCCAAAAAATTAAAAAAAAATAAAATAAAATTACTCATATTAAAATTATTTTTGAACACCTCCCCCACCCCCCACCCTCACCACCCAACCACCCCCACCCACCCCACCAAAAAAAAAAAACTTC
Source organism: Campanula takesimana (assembly GCA_026119855.1). NCBI lineage: Eukaryota > Viridiplantae > Streptophyta > Magnoliopsida > Asterales > Campanulaceae > Campanula > Campanula takesimana. Next base: position 834,269 of record JAOWBW010000478.1, on the reverse strand, counting down.
TTTCACTCATATTAAAAAAAATTGAACATCTCCACCACCCCCAGCTACCCCAGCACCCACCCCACACCCCCCCCCCCCCAAAAAAAAAACTTCTTTTCACTCATATTAAAAAAAATGAACACCTCCACCCCTACCCCCACCACCCCACCACAACCCCACCACCCCCACCACCTACCCCCCACCCCACCCCACCCCCCAAAAAAATTAAAAAAAATAAAATAAAATTACTCATATTAAAATTATTTTTGAACACCTCCCCCACCCCACCCCAACCCACCCTCACCACCCCCCACCTACCCCACCCACCCCACCACCCCACCCTACCCACAACCACCCATCCCACCCTAACCCAAAATCTCCACCCACATTCAATTTTTTTTTTCTCATTATAATTCCTTTTCTCATATTAAATTATTATTATTTTCATATGAAAATATTTTCCGGAAAACATTTTCCTTAGATTTACCAAACAACCAAAAACATGTTTATGTCATTTTCCGGAAAACATTTTACGGGAAATCATTTTCCGAAAATTGTTTTTACGCGAAACAAACGGAGCCTTAGAGGCTTAAAAATGAAATAAATATTTTTTCTAAATAATCAAGTATATATAAGTAATTATCATATATAAAATAAATTTATTAAAAAAATCAAAATTATTAAACAAATTAATCTAATAGCTATATTAAATATAAAAGGATTTAGATTATTTTCTAAATAATAAATTTATAATAAATAAAATTATAAATAATTTTAAATTTTATTCTATGAACATAATAAATTACTTTTTAGGTTAAATCAATTGCACTAATGAAAATCTAAAACTTGCTATTGAGTATTGACACAACATCAACAATACTATCAATAACATGTTTTAGATTTTCATTAGAATAATTATATTAACCTAAAATCATTGGTCAAAGTTCCTTCGTAGTAACGTCGAAAAAAGTATGAAAGTCATTTTGGGACGGATGGAGTATAATATTCCTAGAAAAAAGTATGAAAGTCATTTTGGGACTATGAAAGTCATTTTGGGACGGAGGGAGTATAATATTCTTAGAAAAAAGTATAAAAGTCATTTTGGGACGGAGGGATTATAATATTCCTACTAACCATCACCACACCCACCGCCACCACCACCACCACCACCATTGACACCGCCATCTATGAACACCACCGTCAACACACCAAAACCACCACCGCCACCACACCACCGTCAACACACCAAAACCACCGCCACCACCTTCATTCTCCCACAACCACATCTTTAGAACTACAATCAAATTTCCATCTCAATCTTAGAGGAAAAAATCAAAATTCCCAAATCTGGGCTTCAAACAAATCGTCAACACACCAAAACCACCGCCACCACCTTCATTCTCCCACAACCACATCTTTATAACTACAATCAAATTTCCAGCTCAATCTTAGAGGAAAAATCAAAAATCCCAAATCTGGGCTTCAAACAAATCGGCATCTTCATGGGCGAATTTGGTCAGATCTAGACCAGATATTCTTCTCGAATGTCTCGATTCTGCTTGCCTAAGAGAGAGGAGAAATTGGTGAGGGTCCGATCGGTTGTCGATTGAAAGGGGAGGAGGGGGTGTGCGGCTTCAACAAATCTGGAGAAGGGGTGTTGATGGATTGGGGTAGGGTTTGTTGATTTAGTGGTGGAGAGGGAGTGGGTAGCGCCGAAAGTTCGAGAGAGAGAGAGAGAGAGAGAGAGTTGGGAGACGCCGGCGTTGGGAGACGCCGGCGTTGGGAGAGATGCGAAATTGGTGAGGTCGGTGTAGGGAGAAACAGAGAGGAGAGGGGGGGGGGTTGAGGAGTCTTTTATTTGTGTTTAAGCCCATTATTATTTTAGCCCCTTTAGTTTCACAATGTGCATTAGAACCCTAGATTGCATATATAAATTACAAACCCATCCAATCCGTGTATCACGTGCTCGGCACATGGCACTTAACTGACTTTTTTAACGATTTCCGTCAAAAAGCCCTTAACTGCCGAAAAATTTAGATATTGAGCCCTGATCTAGCGGGAAAAAAAAAACAGGCCCCGTTTAGACGCACCCCCTGCAGTTCAGGCCCTAATCTGTCATTAACCCTTCCTTTTTTTTTTACATTTTTATTTTATTTTTAAATATAGATACATAAGGGGCGGTGAACGAAAGAACTCTAGCTCACAGCCGGTATCCGGTGTTAACTTTCTATGCGGTGGTCATGAGTTTGAATCCTCTTAAAGAATATTCGTGTTAGCCTTTTATAGGCCCAATTGTGAGACACGCGGACTGAACTAAGACTGGCCCTTGAGTCCGTATATATCTCCTCAAGGGGGTCGGGCTAGATAACCCCGTTCGACATGACCAGATATAAGTAAGCATTTACAACGCATAGTCTGGGAGTCTGATTTAAACATACGCCTACTTAGCTGTCGCACTTACACAATTAAAGACCTACACAATTAAGGACTTGAAAACGAAAGCCACCATTTTTCTGTTGTTATGGGTGATATACAAGCTTTCTTCAGAACAAGAGGGTGCTACACACACTAAGGGCGGGATCCTTCTGCCCTGACTATTTGGGGTTTGTCTGGTGCACGATTTTAAAAATTGAGATTTTTTAAAACGGAGCTTCTTTTTTAACGCTAGTATTTTGAGCGGCTAAAAAGTGTAGAAAATAAAGAATATTGATGATCATCAAGAATAAAGTTTGTATTGAATAAAATTCACCATGAATGTTTTGATAACAGGAACCCTATTTATACTAGTATCAAAAGTAAAGAGTTGTAAACTATTCTAAGACTTAGATACCCTACAGGAGTTTAACTAGGAAACAGATTAAGAATGCCGAGGTAATTGATGTGCGGCTACCCTAGCTTGCTCCTCAAGCTAGGGTTTTGGATGTGGTTATTGTCTATCATGCCCCGCAAGATGGGCGCCCGAGGGTAAGACCAATCTTGGAGAGCAGAGAAAGAAATCTGGTGCGGGGCAATGCCTTAGTAAGGGCATCAGCAATGTAACGCCCATCCTTATTCTCGTTAAATATGTGACTTATTTGTTAAATACTTGAACTTGCATATTATGTGTTAGTTTTACTTGGGTTAATTTATTAACTGCTTTAGAATATTAAGGTGGTTAAATGTCTAGTTTTAACTTTTGGGTCATTTGTGAAAATTTGAGTTTAGGGGCCTTTTTGTTAAAAGAGAAACTTGAGGGGCCTAAGTGTCATTCTTTGAAACTTCCAAGTATATCTTGTTTGCTCCTTTCTCTGAGAAATCATTTTACCCAATTTCTCTGTACGTTTCCTCTGTCTCAAAGTTAGGGTTAGAATTTTACCCTATTCTCGACTCCTCGAGCTTAATCATCCCTCCTTTCTTGATTCTGATCCCGGATAAAGATTCGTGGCGTTGAATAGAGCGTTCCAGGCCGATCCGAATTTTTTTTGGGTAACTTTGATTTTTGACTAGGTAAGTTATTAGCTCCCCCTTGCTTGTAATAACATGATAAATGTTATTCCTGATACTTGTGAATGTTAATTTTGTGTTTGGGACAACTTTTGTGTACTTGTAATTTTGGGACAAAGGGAGTATAACCCTCTGTGTTAGATCATAAGAACTTGAAAGTATTAGTTTAGCTGGTATAATACTCCTTGGTATTGTTAAATTGTTAATAGAAAGTTACTCCTACGCTTGGGACGGAGAATTCTTAAGCCTGGAAAGAAATTGAGTGTTACTGAAAATCGCACCAGGCGCCCGCCTGGTTATCCTTCGAGCGCCCGCCCTTTTCATCAAAAGTATTGGTTTCAAAAGTGCTATAATGAGCGGCCACCCGGTCCCTCGTAGGCGCCCGCCCGGTCCCCTGTTTCAACAAAAGTGTTTTAAATCTCAATTGAAATGAAAGCTTACCCCTCCTAAGGCATATAGCCTTGGTATAAGATGTCCGAGCAAGTGTAATTGTACCTTTTGGGGGCATTGAAACTTAGACTTGAACATTAATACTCATTGAATTAGAATCAGAACTTAAGTATAAGAGTAGTAACTCTTTTATATGTCTTGAAAGTGCTATGAACAAGCACTAATGTGTTATACTTGTCTTGAACCAATGATTGTGCACCTTAAGGGAATTGGAACATAGTTTTAGACTTGAACATCCTAAGAATAGGATTAAGATCTTGTAAGAGTAAAGTGTATAACTCTTATACATGCTTGAATGTCCAATGATTGGAATTATAACTTGAAGTATAAGACTATAAAATCTTGTACATGACTTGAACATCCAAAGAATTGGATTAAGACTTGAATATAAGATAATAAAATCTTGTACATGACTTGATGCCATACATATGTATGGTAATGAACTAGAAAGTGCTATGAACAAGCACTAACTTGTATGAGACATGTTCTTGTTGTGTGTGTGCAAACATTGCATATAGTTGCTTGATAACAAGGTGACTTCTTGATTACTTGAAGCATGTTCCTTGTTGAGCTAGTCCCACTACTTTGGATTAGTTCTTCTCCCGTAGTTCAAGTAAATACCTACTTGTACATTCTTGTGTGAGTCCAGCTGGTTCTCCTTGCTTGTTCGGAAATATATAGGTTTACGCTTATCGCGAGAGCTGGGCTTAAGTGATAATCGGGTCCCTATGTATTTGCGCTTGACCCCTTACTACCGGCCATAGTAAGGACATAGCTTCCTTGGTTGGAGCAATACGCCTGACTTAAGTGAATGCTAAACTCTTGAACACCTCGTGAGTTTTGATCTTGGGAATGACACTGGTTATCGGTCTTCTGATATATACTGAATATCAGTTTCTTGATATTGATCGTGATTGTCAAAGTAATACAAGCTACGACAACAATGGTATTCTTGGGAGGAATAAGGAAGGAAGCAATATCCTTATAACTTGCTTGTTTAGCCTTATGTGCTACTTGATGAGTGGCTTAGCCTCTCATATACTTGTTACTTGATGATACTTGATATATGATTACTTGAGTATCTACTTGAATTGCATGATAACATGTCATGTAGTTGCATCTAATAGCTTACTGAGATTTATCTCACCCCGTTCCTTGTTTATTTGTTTTTCCTTAGATCAAAAGAAGGCTAGTGATAGTGCGCAGTGAGGCTCGACATAGCTGGGAGCTTACTACGCAGGTGGTTATTCTTTTGGGGCTTGTGTCCTTTTACATTTTGGTGAGGACGATGTATTATGGGTTATGTAACTCAGTATTGTTGGGTAGACTTGTTGTCTCTTGTTTCTCTAGACATCTTGTAATGCCAGCATATGAGCTAGGCATGTTTCCGCTGTGTATAATCATGTTTGGTTTTAAATTTTACTTGTCTAGAACTCGTGTTGTGAGCTAGTATAGCTCCTTACTCTAGAGTATATATATCATGTCCGTTTGTTAAACAAATGTCATTAAGTTTCTTGTTAAGTTTCTTGTTCCTTGTTAGTCACGCGCATCCAGGTTCGAGGTTCTATTAGGGGATCCCGGGACCTGGGGGCGTGTCAGGTTGGTATCAGAGCTACCCTGGTTTATCTACCCTGTTTAGCTACCTTGGTTTGCTCTAAGTCTGGATAGGGTCTATGGCCTAGGTATGGGTTAGTCTTGGGGCGTTAATAATGCCGAGTGTTTACCTACAGGTACAATGAGTTCTGAAGGTACAAGTGGTAATAATCAGCTGAGATCTATAACTCCTCAAGAAAAAATGGTTGATAATGTAGACTGGTATTATCCTAATCGCCTTACAAGGTTCTTGAAGCTGAAACCTCGTAGTTTTGACGGGAATTTGATGCTAAAAAGGCAGAGGAGTGGATTGAAAGTATTGATAAGATCTTTATAGCCTTGAGATGTGCAGGTGGTGATAAGGTAACCTTTGCAACCTTTAAACTTGAGAAAGCCGCTGAACATTGGTGGCAAGTGTTGAGTAAAAGCTGGGAACTGGAAGGTGTACCACAGACATGGGAGAATTTTCTTAAAGCTTTCAAGTCACATTTTATTCCAACAGTGGTCCAAGATAGAAAGGAGATGGAATTTCTTAATCTGGAGCAGGGAAGTCTGACAGTGGGGCAATACTCAACCAAGTTCACAGAATTGGCGAGGTATTGTGATCACTTAGTTCCAAACGAAGCCAAGAAGGCACAGAGGTTTGTTAAAGGGTTGAGGACTGAGTATAGGAAGCAACTTCTTTCTTTACAGCTCACTAGTTATCAGCAAGCAGTGGAGAAGGCTTATACTATTGAAAATGATATTGAAGAACACAAGGTGAATTTGGGAACAACCATGACTGGTCGTGTATCAGAAAAGGCTCAGGGATCTGGTTCTAAGGTGGTAAATCTGGCCGCCAAGATCGTCGATTCCGACAGCCAACTGAAAGCAAAGGTAGTGTATCAACTGGTTCGAGGACAACAGTCCAAGGTCCCAGGAGAGTATGTGGCTTTTGTTCGAAAGAAGGCCATTCTGAAGACAAGTGTTGGCTAAAGCAAGGAAAGTGTATAGTGTGTGGTGAAGCGGGGCACTTTGCTAGAAATTGTCCTAAAAGTAGAGGAAATCAAGTTGGGGGTACAAGTCAACCAGCCTCAGGTTCCAAGAGAGATAGTGGGGGTCGACCAAAAGTTCAGGGTCGAGTGTTTGCTTTAGATCAGCAGGGTGTAGCTGAGTCTTCCGCGGTCATAGGAGGTACTATATTACTTTCTAGTGCGAGAGCGCGAGTCCTGATAGATCCAGGCTCATCTCATTCTTATGCGGCATCTCATTTTGTGTCGCATTTGCATGTTCTTCCTGATTCTATGCCTTATGTGCTAGAAGTATCTTCCCCTATGGGAGATTGCATGTTTGCTTCTGAGGTTTATAAGAAGTGTGAGGTTTTTGTGGGTGATCATGCCCTTCTTGCTGACCTAGTCGTGTTACCTATAAGGGACTTTGACGTGATTCTTGGCATGGATTGGCTTTATGTGCATCATGCATCTGTTGATTGTCATAGAAAAGTAGTAACTTTTTCTATACCTGGTTTGCCTGATTTTCCTTTGAAGGTGATAGGCCTTTATGTGCTATACGTGTTATTTCTGCTTTAAAAGCTAGAAAACTTTTATCTCGTGGTTGTGCCGGGTATCTCGCATGTGTGCTTGACCAGAGTTTATCTGTTCCCAAGATGGAGGATATTCCTGTTGTGTCTGAATTTTCAGATGTGTTCTCTTCTGAGTATAGCATGCCACCTGATCGAGAGCTTGAGTTCTGTATTGAGTTATTACCAGGTACAGCACCAATCTCTAAAGCACCTTATAGAATGGCTCCAGCTGAGTTGAGAGAGTTAAAAACACAGCTTGAAGAATTGCTTGAAAGGGGCTTTATCAGGCCTAGTGTATCACCGTGGGGTGCACCAGTATTATTTGTTAGAAAGAAAGATGGGACTCTGCGATTGTGTATTGATTACAGAGATCTAATCAGGTAACTATCAAGAACAAATATCCGTTACCTCATATTGATGACTTGTTTGATCAGCTTCAGGGTTCAGTAGTGTATTCGAAGCTTGACTTGAGAAGTGGTTATCATCAGTTGAAAATCAGATTTGAGGATCTACCAAAGACAGCTTTCCGTACCAGGTATGGGCATTATGAGTTTATTGTTATGCCATTCGGTTTGACAAATGCTCCAGCTGTATTTATGGATTTGATGAACCGTATCTTCAAGCCATATCTTGATTGTTTCGTGGTGGTATTCATTGATGATATTCTTGTGTATTCTAAATCACGGGCTGAGCATGAACAACATCTCAGAGTGGTATTGCAAGTTCTTCGTGAGAAACAATTATTTGCAAAATTCAGCAAATGTGCTTTCTGGTTAGAAGAGGTTTCATTCTTGGGCATGTTGTGTCTGCTACTGGTATTACAGTAGATCCTTCAAAAGTTGAAGCAGTTATAAACTGGAAGAGGCCAACTACAGTGACAGAGATCCGTAGCTTCTTGGGCTTGGCTAGTTATTATCAGAGGTTCATTGAGGGATTCTCTAATATTGCTACTCCATTGACTAATATGACTCGAAAAGCTATTTCTTTTGAGTGGAATGATCAGTGAAGCAAGTTTTCAAGAGTTGAAAAGGCGCTTGACTACAGCTCCAGTCTTGGCGTTGCCTAATGGTTCTGAGCATTTCATGGTTTATACTGATGCTTCTAAAGAAGGATTGGGTTGTGTTCTGATGCAAGATGGCAAGGTAATAGCTTATGCTTCTCGAAAATTATCTCCTTATGAAAAGAATTATCCTACTCATGATTTAGAGTTGGCTGCGATTATTTTTGCTTTGCATAAATGGAGGCATTACTTGTATGGAACCAAATTGAAGTCTTTACTGATCATAAAGCTTGAAGTACCTGTTTTCTCAAAAAGAGCTTAATATGAGACAACGTAGATGGATGGAGAAATTGAAGGATCATGATTGTACTATCCTTTATCATCCAGGGAAAGCAAATGTTGTGGCAGATGCACTGAGCAGAAAGACTTATATTTCTTGCCTGATGATTCGTGAATGGAAGATGTTTGAAGACTTGTGTGATTGGAGTCCTTGTGAATCAAATCATGGAGTTATTTTTTCTAATATAAAGGCTACTTCAGACTTACTCCAACAGATCAAAGAAGCTCAGGTAATTGATTCTGAATTGCAGAAAACCATTAGTGGAATGAATGAAGGAAAGCAACCAGATTTTTCTTTCAACAATGATGGAATTCTTACCTTCCGAGGTCGAGTTTGTATTCCAGTTGATCTTGAGATTAAGAAGAAAGTTCTTGAAGAGGCTCACAACGCCAAGTATACTATTCATCCTGGAAGCACTAAAATGTATCAAGACTTGAAGAGACATTTCTGGTGGAACAATATGAAAAGAGAAATTGCTGAGTATGTATCCAAATGTTTGACTTGTCAATAAGTAAAGGTGGAACATCAACGTCCAGCAGGTTTGTTGCAACCATTGGAAATTCCAGAGTGGAAATGGGAGCATATTACTATGGATTTTGTGACTGGTTTGCCACGTACCAGACGAGGCCATGATGCTGTTTGGGTTATAGTGGACATGTTGACTAAATCAGCTCACTTCTTGTCTGTTTCCATGGGATATTCATTGTCTCAGTTGGCATCTTTATATGTTCAGGAGATTGTCCGACTGCGTGGGGTTCCTGTGAGTATTGTATCTGACAGAGATCCTCGTTTTACTTCTCGATTCTGGCAGGCTCTTCAGGGTGCTATGGGTACTAAATTGAATTTCAGTATTGCTTTTCATCCTCAATCTGATGGGCAATCTGAGAGACTTATACAGATTCTCGAGGATATGTTACGTGCTTGTGTTATTGATTTCAAAGGCAGTTGGGATACTCATCTTCCTTTGGCTGAGTTTGCTTATAATAACAGTTTTCATTCTAGCATTGAAATGGCTCCATATGAGGCTCTTTATGGCAGAAAATGTCGATCTCCTATATGTTGGGATGAAGTGGGAGAAGCTAGACTCTGGGGTCCTGAAATAGTTCAACAGTCAGTTGAAAGTGTGAAACTCATTCGAGATAGATTGTGCACAGCTTAGAGTAGACAAAAGAGTTATGCAGATCATCGTAGAAGGGATCTTGAATTCCAGGTAGGTGACTTTGTATTCTTGAAAGTCTCTCCTCGTAGAGGTATAAAGAGATTTGGGAAGAAAGGAAAGTTATCTCCTCGTTATATCGGTCCATTCGAGATTCTTGAAAAGAGTTGTAAAGTTGGCTTATAGAGTGGCTTTACCACCTTCTTTATCTGGTATTCATGAGGTATTCCATGTATCTATGCTTCGCAAGTATATGGCGGATGAGTCGCATGTTCTTGAGTATGAGGCTATTCCATTTCAGCCTGATTTGTCTTATGAGGAACAACCTGTTGAAATTCTTGACTGGAAAGAGCAAGTCTTACGTACCAAAAGGATTTCTATTGTGAAGGTCCTTTGGAGGAATCATGAAATAGAAGAGGCTACTTGGGAAACTGAGAAAGAGATGCGAGATAAATACCCGAGCCTATTTGAAAACTTTGGTAAGTAAAATTCGTGGCGAATTTTCTTTAAGGAGGGGAGGATGTAACGCCCATCCTTATTCTCGTTAAATATGTGACTTATTTGTTAAATAGTTGAACTTGCATATTATGTGTTAGTTTTACTTGGGTTAATTTATTAACTGCTTTAGAATATTAAGGTGGTTAAATGTCTAGTTTTAACTTTTGGGTCATTTGTGAAAATTTGACTTTAGGGGCCTTTTTGTTAAAAGAGAAACTTGAGGGGCCTAAGTGTCATTCTTTGAAACTTCCAAGTATATCTTGTTTGCTCCTTTCTCTGAGAAATCATTTTACCCAATTTCTCTGTACGTTTCCTCTGTCTCAAAGTTAGGGTTAGAATTTTACCCTATTCTCGACTCCTCGAGCTTAATCATCCCTCCGTTCTTGATTCTGATCCCGAATAAAGATTCGTGGCGTTGATAGAGCATTCCAGGCCGTCAGAAATTTATTTGGGAAACTTTGATTTTTGACTAGGTAAGTTATTAGCTCCCCCTTGCTTGTAATAACATGCATAAATGTTATTCCTGATACTTGTGAATGTTAATTTTGTGTTTGGGACAACTTTTGTGGTACTTGTAATTTTGGGACAAAGGGAGTATAACCCTCTGTGTTAGATCATGAAAGGAACTTGAAAGTATTAGTTTAGCTGGTATAATACTCCTTGGTATTGTTAAATTGTTAATAGAAAGTTACTCCTACGCTTGGGACGGAGAATTCTTAAGCCTGGAAAGAAATTGAGTGTTGCTGAAAATCGCACCAGGCGCCCGCCTGGTTATCCTTCGAGCGCCCGCCTTTTTCATCAGAAGTATTGGTTTCAAAAGTGCTATAATGAGCGGCCACCCGGTCCCTCTAGGCGCCCGCCCGGTCCCCTGTTTCAACAAAAGTGTTTTAAATCTCAATTGAAATGAAAGCTTACCCCTCCTAAGGCATATAGCCTTGGTATAAGATGTCCTAGCAAGTGTAATTGTATCTTTTGGGGGCATTGAAACTTAGACTTGAACATTAATACTCATTGAATTAGAATCAGAACTTAAGTATAAGAGTAGTAACTCTTTTATATGTCTTGAAAGTGCTATGAACATGCACTAATGTGTTATACTTGTCTTGAAACCAATGATTGTGTACCTTAGGGGCATTGGAACATAGTTTTAGACTTGAACATCCTAAGAATAGGATTAAGATCTTGTAAGAGTAAAGTGTATAACTCTTATACATGCTTGAATGTTCAATGATTGGAATTATAACTTGAAGTATAAGACTATAAAATCTTGTACATGACTTGAACATCCAAAGAATTGGATTAAGACTTGAATATAAGATAATAAAATCTTGTACATGACTTGATGCCAATACATATGTATGGTAATGAACTAGAAAGTGCTATGAACAAGCACTAACTTGTATGAGACATGTTCTTGTTGTGTGTGTGCAAACATTGCATATAGTTGCTTGATAACAAGGTGACTTCTTGATTACTTGAAACATGTTCCTTGTTGAGCTAGTCCACTACTTTTGGATTAGTTCTTCTCCCGTAGTTCAAGTAAATACCTACTTGTACATTCTTGTGTGAGTCCAGCTGGTTCTCCTTGCTTGTTCGGAAATATATAGGTTCACGCTTATCGCGAGAGCTGGGGCTTAAGTGATAATCGGGTCCCTATGTATTTGCGCTTGACCCCTTACTACCGGCCATAGTAAGGGCATAGCTTCCTTGGTTGGAGCAATACACCTGACTTAAGTGAATGCTAAACTCTTGAACACCTCGTGAGTCTTGATCTTGGGATTGACACTGGTTACCGGGTCTTCTGATATATACTGAATAATCAGTTTCTTGATATTGATCGTGATTGTCAAAGTAATACAAGCTACGACAACAATGGTATTCTTGGGAGGAATAAGGAAGGAAGCAATATCCTTATAACTTGCTTGTTTAGCCTTATGTGTTACTTGATGTGGCTTAGCCTCTCATATACTTGTTACTTGATGATACTTGATATATGATTACTTGAGTATCTACTTGAATTGCATGATAACATGTCATGTAGTTGCATCTAATAGCTTACTGAGATTTATCTCACCCCGTTCCTTGTTTATTTGTTTTCCTTAGATCAAAAGAAGGCTAGTGATAGTGCGCAGTGAGGCTCGACATAGCTGGGAGCTTACTACGCAGGTGGTTATTCTTTTGGGGCTTGTGTCCTTTTACATTTTGGTGAGGACGATGTATTATGGGTTATGTAACTCAGTATTGTTGGGTAGACTTGTTGTCTCTTGTTTCTCTAGACATCTTGTAATGCCAGCATATGAGCTAGGCATGTTTCCGCTGTGTATAATCATGTTTGGTTTTAAATTTTACTTGTCTAGAACTCATGTTGTGAGCTAGTATAGCTCCTTACTCTAGAGTATATATATATCATGTCAGTTTGTTAAACAAATGTCATTAAGTTTCTTGTTAAGTTTCTTGTTCCTCGTTAGGCACTCCCATCCAGGTTCGAGGTTCTATTAGGGGATCCCGGGACCTGGGGGCATGTCAAGAAAGGTTGTCATCCCCAGAAATGTGAGTAACCCGTAACTTGTTAGTCTGAACTTGTTCACGAACGAAGTGATAATCTAAAGCAATATGTTTCATTCTGGAGTGAAACCGTGGATTAGCTGCAACATAAGTAGCTCCTAAGTTGTCACAGTAGATCGCCGGCTGAGTAGAGGAAGTAACCCGAAGTTCAGAGAGAAGGTTCTGAAGCCATAGAACCTCGGTACAAGTGGCAGAAACCGCCCTATATTCAGCTTCTGTCGATGAGCGAGCAAGAGTACGTTGCTTCTTGGAGCTCCAAGAAAGAAGATTGGTGCCAAGATAAACCAAGTAGCCAGTAGTGGAGACATAATCTAACTTGTCACCAGCCCAGTCGGCATCAGTAAAAGCATGAAGAGTGTCGGGAGAAGCAGTACGTAGGAAATGACCTTGAGAACGAGTGACTGATAAGTAACGCAGAATGCATTTGAGAACACCCCAATGAATGTCTGTCGGATGTTGCATAAACTGAGCAAGATGGTTAACTGCAAAGGATAAGTCACACCGTGTCAATGAGAGATACTGTAAGGAACCCACTAGCTGGCGAAATTCCGAGGGATTCTGCAATGGAGTACCGGATGAGGCAGTGAGGTAAGGATCCGGCACGAGTGGGGTGGTACCGGAGTAGAATCGTCCATGTGATACCGATGGAGAAGATCCTGTATGTACTTCTGTTGGCTCAAAAAATATACCATCTTTGCGAGGAATAACTTCCATGCTAAGAAAGTAAGAAAGCTGGCCAAGATCTTTGAGAGAAAATCGTGCTGCAAAGGTGGTAATGAATGATTCAAGTAACACTGTGGATGAACCAGTAATGATAATGTCATCGACATAAACCAGGAGTACAAGAAACCATCTGCGTGACTGTAAGTAAAGAGAGAAGAGTCTGATCTTGAATTTTGAAAACCCACTGATAAAAGATATTGTTTCAGTTCTGTGTACTACGCACGAGGTGTCTGTTTGAGACCATAAATTGCCTGTCGTAACTTGCATACATGAGTTAGATTATGAGCATCAACAAAGCCCGGAGGCTAAACCATATACACATCTTCAGTCAAGGACCCCTAAAGAAAAGCATTGTTTTTATCTACCTGGCGGAGAGACCAACCTCTGGTGACTGCAAGAGATAAGACAGTGCGAATTGTGGCTGGTTTTACGACAGGACTGAAGGTCTCCGAATAGTCAACACCAGGACGTTGATGAAAGCCTTTGGAAACAAGGCGAGCTTTATGTCTTTCAACAGTACCATCAGGATTATATTTAGTCCGAAAAATCCATTTGCACCCAATGGGATGTAGATGCGGAGTAGTGGGAACAAGGTCCCACGTATGATTGTGAACCAAGGTATCATACTCGGCCTGCATAGCAGACCGCCAGGCGGGAAGTTTGAGAGCCTGAGAGTACGTGGAGGGTTCAGGTGCAGTGAGGTGGAGAGTAGTATTGAGATTGAGTTTATTAACTGGTTTTCGGATGTTGTTGCGGAGGCGGGTTATGGGACCGGTGGGTAGGGGGATGGAGGGGGAAGAGAGGATTCAGATGATGAAGTTGGTGGAGTAGGAGGTGCAGCGGAAGTGGTAGGTGGTGCTGGAGTGGGTGTTTCGGTTGTGGATGCAGTCTGCTCAAGTGGGTTTGGTGCAGGGCTGACCGGAGGTCTGTTAGGTCTTGTAGGGTTGTCAGGAATTTGAGGGTTAGAAGTGAGAATAGGTAGTTTGAGTGTACACCATTCGGAAGGGGTCAGGAGAGAGTCGGCAGACTGGGAGAGGGAAGAAAAAGGATAGGTGTGTTCAACGAACTTAACATGGCGGGAACATAGATTTTGTGGGAGGTTGGGTCAAGACAGTAATAGGCACTCTGAGTTGGAGAATAGCCTACAAAGACACAAGGTGAAGATTTTGGGTCAAATTTATTGGAGGAGTAAGGGCGAAGCCAGGGGTAATATAGGCACCCAAAACGATAATTAGGAGGATGGCCAAAAAGTTGACGAAAGGGAGAATTTAGGTTGAGGGTGCGTGTGGGCATTCTATTGATCAAATAGCACGCAGTGACGAAGGCAAGGGGCCAGAATTTGTGAGGGATGTGAGAGTGAGAGAGAAGTGTGAGACCCGTTTCAACAATGTGTCTATGTCGTCTCTCGGAGTACCCATTGTGTTCGGGGGTATGAGGGGGGGGGACGTAAGATGGGATATGCCAAGAGAGAGAAGAAGGGGACGAAGACCAATGTATTCACCACCATTGTCGCTGAAAATAGTGAGAATGGAACGTTGAAAGTATTTTTCGACCAGATTCCGAAAATTGACAAAGACTTTGGTGGCATCATTCTTGTGTTTGAGGGGGTAAAACCATATGTATTTGGTGAAGTGATCGACAAAAATGATATAATATTTGTAGCCATCAAACGAAAGGGTGGGGGGAAGTCCAGACATCACTGTAAATTAAATCAACCGGACTAGATGAAAAAAGTGAATTTTCATTAAACGGAAGTTTGTGACTCTTGTTGCAATCACAGGTGTTGGGTATGCCCACTTATATCTCAGTTTCAATGTAATAGGATTGATTAGATTTGATTGATCCATCACCTAAGTTTTATTTCATGGACTTTAGACCCACATGTAAGAAGTATTTATACTTCATTTTTTAGGTTGTCCATTGTAATAGAACAGGCTTAGGAATAGGGCAAGAAGATCAAAATTGAAGAAAATCTCTCCGTGAATTTGAGCTACGCGCCATGTGCTTCATGCCATGCGCCATGCGCCCTTCAGCGCACGCGCCTATTGTTGGGTTTCCAAGTAACATGCGCAGCGGAATATAGCAATTAAAATTTTAAGAAACCCAAAGCCATGGATCCGTTCATATGATTAAATCAAATACAACAAGATGAATAGAGGAATAACTAACCCTTGATGGCTATGAATTTTCTCTTGATCTTTGGTGGAGAAACTTGAAGACTTGATCACGATCACAAAGCTTGAACACGAACTTTGAAGATGATGATTTTCACCCTCTAGCGGTATCCACACTTCGAACGAATATCAAAGGAGCTTCTTTGATCTTGGTTGCTAGACCAATATTATGAAACACACTTTCACAATACAATAAAGAACTATATGGAATTTATTTTGTGAATTATTTTGTTCCTTAATCAATGATGTCTTAGAACAAAATAAAATCTCTCTCAAACTCTTTGAGACTCACAAAAGCACTTATGAATATGGTCTGGCCGAATTGGGGTTTTTATACACAATTAAGACCTATTCCAAATAGGTAACTTGTGCCAAAAACCATTCCTAATCGAATTAGGAATTTTCCTGTCGGCATATCAGGCGCCCGCCTGGTACCACCCAGGCGCCCGCCTGTTTGGGCAGAAGGTCAAGGCCAATTCCGGCTTGAACAGGCGCCCGCCTGGTTCAACCCAAGCGCCCGCTTGGTTGACCAGGAGGCCCAGGATATTTCCAGAAATTCCCTTGAAGTCCTTCGACCCTAAATTCCAACATAGTCCTCTTATTTAAGATTCGTTCTATTGTGTGTGACCCTCTAGGATTATACTAAGTTGGCAATGGGCTCAAACATGATCCCATAAGATATGATTAGGTTCTAGCAAACCGTCATACCTACCCAAATAGTATAACTAGATACAAGTTCGCATTCCTTTAGAATATGTCACAATCCCTTTGTCCACGATGTCATTGAACACAAGTCATGGTCAAACAGTCAACTTGTTTTGTTCAATACTTTCTCGATTCCGAATATGTTGATAATTCAAATGCTATTGATCCAATCAATTCATTTGAGTCCGGCCGAACATTTCATCAACATCATTCCTACGAGAGGCCCAAGCTTGACATCTCTCCGTGGAGGGACAAATCCATTTAGCTTATTATTCTTCCCAACGGGAATCCGATTATGCCAATCATACCCTTTATAACTACCGTGTTAAGGTAGCGTTTGAATATGTCAAACACAATGTTCATCAAGTGGAAGACTATAATAACTTCATGTCTAAGGATTCAAATGACATAACTAATATAAGATATATGTACGACATAGACCATGACATAAATCTCATATAGCGGGTCATATCCAGTACCTTGTTCCAAACAAGTACCCATAAATCTAACATGATCATCTCATGATCATTTAGCCTCTATACTAGTGCTTAACAAGTACTAGGGACGGAGATTATTATAAGTAAACATGAACAATAATAATAATCAAAACATCTCTTTATTGATATGAAATAAATGATAACAATACAACGTTTATTAAAGGTGCCTAGGGCACCACTACCAACACCTATAGCCTCGCGCCACAAAGATCCACGCGCTTTGTTACGCGCCTCAAATGGACCATGCGCTCTAATGGCTCTACGCGCCTCATCATTGTTGATTTTACACTCAGTGATTTATTGAAGATTCAAAGACTTGAAGAGATTCAAACTTCGCCAATGATCCAACGGTGGTTAAATAACACGTATGCACCCGCATCTAAGGACATCTGTCCATAACGGTCATATTTGTGTTATGTGTCTAACGGCTATAAAAGGACACGTGCTCCACTCAATGAGCGACAGCACATCCGTCCTTTTCTCTGACTCACCAAGGATTTCTAACGGCTAGTTTTTGGGGCTCTACTATAAATACCCCATAACTTCAACCATTTGAAGTTGCTAAAGAATTGCTAAGAATTTCAAGAATTTCTCTCTCAAGCATTTGTTGAAGATTTGAAGATTGCCTTTGTTATTTCCAGAATTCTCAAGAACATCTTCATAACTTCATCCTTAGCCCAGATCCTCAAGCTATAACACTTTAGTTTTCTTGTGCTCTCATCTCAAAGATCTAAAGAGCCTTGATACTAAAATCACACACGCACCTCTTTAAGTTTGATCACTTAGATCTCTCTTTAAGAGATACACCGTTATTGTTTTGGATTTGTTCATTCATAGAATATTAGATCTTGAGTTTGTGTATAAGCTCAAAAGTTGTAATTTGTAACACTCACTCATTATATAAGATCTCCATTAGAAATCCAAGACTAACCATCTTGGTAGAGGACGTAGATCATTTTCCCGATCGAACCTCTCCAAATAGCTCTTGTTCATATCTTGCTATTTCCTTACAAGTTCATATCATATCTAACTACTTGCTTGTTTATTTATTGTAGATTGTTTGATTGAATTGTGTTGTGTTTGTTATATCATTTGCCTTAGTTTCTTATTTCACCCACTTTGAGCCAAAATACTTAGAGTGTGTGTGCGCCCCCCTTTATCATACTTTGCGCCTATTTACTTTACTAAATTCCGCTGTGCATTTCACTCACTCACTTAGGCGCATATCATAACGCTTACTTGATAAAGTGCGCATTTGCAATTGAGTTTATCAAGGGTACGAAAAGAATTTTAAAACAGCTATTCACCACCCCTCTAGCTATTTTTCATACCATTGTTGCCCTTTGGGACCAACAACAGGAATTACAATTTAAATGACTACTACTAGGAATATCTAGGCTAAAACTAGAACTAAGATGCTGTAGAATTTGATTGGACGGATGACCAAGACGATGATGCCAATTGAATGTGCAGGAGGAAACCGAGACATGAATAGCAGGAGGGGACGGAAGCCATTCATAAACGCCAGAATTAGATTTGCCTTGGAAAAGTAGAGTGTCCGTACGTAGATCCTTCACAACAAAAGAATCAGGTAAGAATGTGACTGAGGCATGATTATCAACACAAAATTTTGAGACAGATAATATATTACGGGAAATAGAAGGAACATGGAGAACATGATTTAATTTTAGAGAAGAGAGAGAAGGGGAAAGAGATGTAGAGCCAATGTGAGAGATAGAAATACCTGAGCCGTCACCAATTATGAGTTCCTCAGTAACATCATATGGAGTATGCAAGGAGAGATTGTGGAGGTCATTAGTTGCATGATGAGTTGCTCCACTGTCAAATAGCCATCCCGGAGCAGGTGTAGAAGGTGTGTGGGCAGTGTAGGCAGCAGGTGAAGGTTGGGTGTGTAGACACCCCGCTTTGGACCTCTCACCCCGATTGCATACATAGTATTTTTATTTAACTTGTTTTTGTAATTTCTGTTACTGCCGTTAAGTTCCTAACTGATTCCGTTAGTTTTGGACTAAACTGCATAACAGAGTTAACTTTTAGAGTCATTCTGTCATTTTGTTATTCTCACCCGCGGGCGCCTCCCGTAATAGACATGGGGCGCGCGCGCGTTTGGCCCAATAGGTCGGATCCGCGCGCTTCCCACTTTGGCAGTAACGGATAGCACCATTTTTCCCTCCCTTTTCTTATTTAGAAAATTTCTTCTTGATCACAAACACCTCCTTTTTACATCCACGTTCATTCCCCCTTATTTCATAACTCCCAAATCCTTTATTCTAGCCATTCTTCATAAAAACAAAATATTTCTTTTTATTATTATTGGATTTTCTCTTTATTATTTATTTATTATTTATTTATCTTATTTGTGATTGGTCAATTCCATTTCACATGGATTGACCAATTTCCCTCCAACCTTTCCCTCCTAATTTTACCTATAAAAACCATCATC